>JAAAKQ030479636.1:0-40744 GCA_010016005.3 Zanna intricata
TGCTCCCACTGGGGGCGGGGGGACGACCCGAGTTGGTCCTTTTTCCCATGGAGCGGCACCCCCCTCCCTTTGGCATATATTGTTGCACCCCCCCCCCCCCCCCCCCCCGTTGTCCATAGCCCTGATAGGCTTTAATGGAGGTCATCTTTTGACTGTCTAATTGATTAGATCTCACAGACATCAGCCAGGCCTCAGTTAGGATGCCATCAGTAGACATTTACATCAGTGACTTTAACTCAGCTTTTTTTTCACTGTAGGCTTCTTTCGGACATCTTTTGTTTTGCTTCATTGCCCTCTGAACTAGCTAATTGAGTTTGTGAAGCGCAAACCCCACGCCTAGTCCAATATTTTAAACAAGCTGTAAGTGACAGTAAATGTCTCATAGAATTCACTATAAATGAATGTATATCAGTAATAATGCTCATCACAAAAATGTTGATTGCAGCAATGGCAGTTTAAACCTAGTTCCCTTAGTGATCTCAACATGATCAACTTAAAAGCCTAAAACTTAATTAAACTATGGACTCCGATCTGGTCTACCAGGGAGTACAGAACCAACCTCTTTCTCTCATTCAGCTCTATTATAGAATCGAGTATGACATTTACTTCATCACATTAATAAATCACCCTCGTCAAGATGGTGCTACACCTCTCTGTGGCTGTATGGATTACCATACCCTTGACGGCATAGTTACCAACCCAGCAACAGCAATACTGTTACTTTACTTAGTAAATAAATAAACTCTTAACTAACTGAGGCTTGATGTCAATGTGCCTACCTCTAGCCAATCAACTGTCCAGGCAGAACCCTGTTAACTTTGTGTTTGTCCTGGCGGACCCTTTGTGTTAACCTTTCACCTAAAGAAGTAATTATTATGGCTACAGTCATAATATACAGTCATAGTTATTATGGCCTGAAAATTGCATAGTCATTATTAAAAATACCAAGCTGTGCTAGTCTTGTTTGAGAAAGTAAGAAGTGAAGTAGTTTATCATTATCTTCATTGGTCAAAATATATGCCTGCATATCAGTACATATTTTTTAATCCCGTCAAAATGCAGGTAATGTTTAATCTTACAAGAATCATATCCTTTCTGTTTCCCACAGGGGCGGACTGTGTGGTGAACATAATTATTCTCAAAGAAAATATCTCTGATAAGCATCATTTATGCTTCAGCTGATTTAGTTGTATCATAACCACAAAGAAGACAAGTACAGAGAATGTGAAACAATCAATTAATATTACTTTTGGTCATGAAACAAACTTAGCCGGGGAAATATTTATGATTAAAAAATTTGACAGCTGTGTTAAAAGTTTGTGCTACATTAATTTCCTTGTCATTTGAATGATTTTAGGCAGTTTAGCAACCTGTTAACTTGAAACCTGTTAACCTGTGAAAATATATGTACTGAGCTGAAAAGGAATAAATAATTGAAAAGATAGTAGAGGAATTTATATAATGAACACAAAAAAAAAAAATTAACTGAAACTTAGAATGACAAAAATTCACAGCTCATGAAAATAAAAGTATGAGACTATAAAAACAAAAAATTATAAGAAGTAGTATGATAATGCTGTAATAAAAGTATAAAAATTATTTTGTGTATAAGGTTCCAGATTTAAGATTAATGTTGGAAAATGCTCGTACTTTAATATACTAAAAACGTAGAGAGTTTTATCTTATTTCTTATCTTTATTGTTTATCAGAAATGCTTAATGGTTTTATCAGATAAGAAGTACAGGAATAATTATAAAAAAGTTTATCTCATAAATAGTTTATCTGGTAAAAGAACAATGTTGTTGTCAAAAAATGAAATATTGAAATAATTTAAAAACATAGAATTTGTGAACTACAATTCATACTAGTATATTTGATTATAGAATTTAAACTAAAGATACTAATGAAATTAAAATCAGTCTGTTCATTTGAAAATTGAATTCTAAATGATTTCTGAAATCTATTGAAAGAACATTTGGAATGATAACAATAAATTTTTCCCTATAGAGTTGAAGTTGTTTATAATAATGCATTGTTTTATAATACTAAGTTTTTGTAAATCATAAGCTCTAATCTTTCTTACAGTAAGTCTGTATTTTAAGAAACAAGAAGAAGGTAACTTCTTTGACTAACCCTGGCATGGGTACTTGCTGTCCTTAAGAATTGTTTTTTTTTATTTTTGGGAGTGGTTCAACCCATGTCAGATTGCCTTTAACTGTTATATTTACAAATTGCAATGTTACGGTGAAGGCTCATAGAATGATAAAAGATTGGCTTAGTCCAGTTTTGACACCAAAAAGTATGTGATCATTTAAGATAAAAAAAAAAATATATATATAACTGTAAGTAGATATAAAATTGTATTCTGTAATAGTAGCAAAAACTAAGGAAGAAAATTTCTTCCTTAAAAGAAGAATCTTGTAGGATTGTTAAAAAATACTCTCTTCTTCACTTTGTTTTTTTAAAAAACTCTTATCAGCCAACAGTATTTAATACTCGTAGCTGATAGGATAAGGATCAGGAACTGTATGAAACTTTTAAATAAACTTTATACATTAGTTTAATATTTACCTCAGACATTTGCTAGTGTGTGTGAAGTAAAAATTAATGAAAATTTGTAGTATGTACATTGTGAAGTATGTAATTAGTACAGTCTTGTTTTATCTGTTTTCAATGATACAATGACTTGTTTAATTATTTATTTCTCTCTTTAGATAATTTAAAAATAAAATAGTCAGTAATCTTTAACTTAACTTCACAACGGTGCCAGTATGTGTGCGTTTATTTTTTTAATTTTTTTTTTTTTAACCTCCAGAACCACTGTTAAGTTATATCTTCAGTGGATGAGATGAATGAATTGTAGCTTGTGTGAAAAATGCCATGCCTGACCAGGATTCGAACACGAGGGACTTCCGAATGAAAGGCCGAGATTATAATTTATAACACACACTTATACTTAGATAACAATTATTTCAATGTTATTATTATTATTATTACTTAAATACTTTAAATATTTGAAAATATCTTAAAATATTTTTTTATGTGCACGATGTAGGCCTAATAATGAAATCTTCACAAAATTACCATAAACAAGACTTCCTTAATGAAACTGGAACTTAATGAATGAATCTTTTATGGCTCCGAGTTTAAACCCGTTAATCTGGAATTTTTCATATTGAATAAATTCCAACATTATTATATAAAATTGTGATAGCTTGTTGTTACTTGGGAAGATTAATTAACTTTTTATTTCGAATTATGATAAAGCTCGGTATATGTTAAAATTTAATTTAATTACGTTTCCACAGGCTACATTTTCAATGTTTTTTAACTGATTGAAGGCAATGAGTAATTATTCCAAAAAAATGAGAAATCATTGCTGGAAAATTGAACGGCAATATCGTACAAATAAATTACAGAAAACAAGCAATTCAACAAATTATTTTCGCTGATAGGATTAAATAAAAGCATCACCGAGTAGGTGTATTGAAATTATTTTTGTTGTGCGGTTGTGTTTGAGCACTCGCGTTCATCATTTAGTCATGTATGACGCTGAGGATAGTTTTGGAAGCCGAGAGGGCGTAGACAGTGGAGGGAGACTAGAAATAGAGGACAACACAGAGATTCTGTAGCAGTGATAGAAAGTGTAGAGATGGGAAAACAACCGGCAATCGGAATCGATCTGGGTACCACATACTCTTGTGTCGGTGTGTGGCAACATGGTAAAGTAGAAATTATCGCCAATGATCAAGGAAATCGGACGACGCCTTCATATGTTGCCTTTACGGATACAGAACGCCTTATCGGAGATGCCGCGAAAAATCAGGTAAAATAAACATTTTACTTATTCTGTTTTAGTAATAAATTATATTTAATAAATGTATGACCAGTAATCAATTATTAAACCACTTACATTAATAATTAATTTTATAACTGAACGGTTTGGAAAAATTTTTTCACCTGCAATTTATTAGTCTGCGTACAGAAACTAGTTTTATTAAACAGAATTATTTAATTGCCTTAATTATTTAATTAAGATGTTATGTTTGTTAAAATACATAATTTTGTATTGGAGAGAATAAATATTCTTTTATCTTATTAAACCTGTTATGTTCTTATTGAGTAAAATAAATTACGGTAACTAGCACCTTTATTTAATAATAAAAAAAACCCGGAAAAATGTAGCCTGTAGTGTTAAAAGTATTTTACGTTATTATGAATTATAAAATTTAAATTTACAAGTACTTGCATTCGATAACATAATTTTTAATTTCAACTCAGTGTGTACTCTATAGCAAATTTCAAAAATCGTTATTACATGCGAATATTCAGGTGTATAATACTTTATCAGAACTGAAGCTAACTATCTATAACTTCTTCTTTTTTTTTTGTGTCCAGAGGTGAAGGAATGCCATTTACGCACGCCACTATGGGTGTGTCGGACTCGGATCCAGGCCGTTAATCGTCCCAGGCTAGCAACCAGGCTAACAGGTTCTGCCAAGGTGTTGTTAGGCATAATATAACCTGCCCTATATCGACTAAACCTCCCTCTCCGAAGAACTCATCCGTCCCGAGACCGGACCCGCAATTAAGCATAACTCAGTCTCGGGAGACTGTTCCGATGGTTCACGGAAGCTCTCTTCTAGTCATTCTCCTACTATTTATAACTAACTATCTATAACTGCAGGGGGTTTATGCACATTGTAGGGAACAGTTCTAGCATTACCAATCATATTTAGCTTACTGGCACAAAAAAAGCTCGCAATGAGAACTAGTTAAGAAAAAAATTAATTGTGCAATTAATAATTTTTTTAAGTTCGAAAGCAAAATGCTATTTAAAAAAATTATTCTACTTTAAGAGAAAATTTTGAGTTATGGTTCCATGGTGACCGAATCTCTCCATCTCTTGATAAATTGTAACCAAAATTTAATGTGTCGATGACACGTGTCGAAAATATGTCGATGACAAGTTATTGTACAAAAGGTTATAAAAAATCGATTTATCCAGACTGAAGGTATCAAGGAAAACTACAACCGATGCTTAAAAAAAAAGATTTATTATTCTCTACCCCTGAATGAAATCGCTAAAAGCAAAAACCAAAGTGACCCACTAATGTAATCGATTCACGTAATTAGTCTAGAAATTCGGTTTTGAGTCCTGAAGCGAAGGGACAAAAAAGAAAAAAGTTTTTATATCTCCCTTCGTTATGCGGGTTTGAATAAAACCAAACAGTATCAGAAAATGTCTTAGCTACCTAAGGGGTATTTAATTATAAAGAAAACGGTATGTACTCTTTCAGCAGAATTTTAAGATACCTGAGCCATAACGTCCGTATGTCTTTGCCGCGTTGACCATTTGTTATCAAATTTAAACTTTATCAGTTCTCCATATAATGAAATTATTATGCGAAATTTCATCCATAACGGACATACATATACTAAAAAATTATCGGTAGAATTATTATTACCTAGTCCACTTTTTCTACTACCAAATATTTGCATAGATTTCTGCATGTTCACTTGTTAAAAATTCTGATTCCATCATGTATTTCTAACGGGAAATTAATTCCTCAGTACTTAAGTTTATGAGCTCTACAGCATCCTTATTAAATTTCAGACAAAAATCCATTCTTTTCTATGAGCACCCGTTTTACAATTTTCCACAAAAAATTTTAAAACCCTGGGAAAATCTGAGTTACACAAAAAGAATTTTAAATACCTTCTTGTATAGAAAAATATTCATTAATGATTTTTAACAAACTAAAGCGATAAACTGCTAAACTGTAATATTCAGCTTTTTAGGGAAGTTTTGTCCTTTAAGCCGGAATATTTTTCTAATTTTTTTTGGAAAATGTGGAATTTGTTTACAGGAACAAGAATTGTTTTCAGCATGTACGTAAATGATTCTTCTTTTTATCAACATTAAACTTTTATTTTTGATAAAAACGCATTTTCTGGGGTTCTATTTATTTTTAGCGGTCTCTAATGCTGAAATTTTTAAAACACAAAATACTTTTAATCCATGATAAAAGTGTAAGATTAAAACGGTCTACTATGTAGAATATGTTACCTTAGTCTGTAATGTTAAATTTATGTACGGCAATGTTTTCAATAAAATTGCCTTTCACCATCTCTAAGGTTTTACATTAGTGAGTTTACAAAAATGCGGCAGTCAATTACAAAAAAACATATTAGTTAAAAAATGCAGTAGACAAATATCTATTGATCGTTAATAAAAACTACGTGACTAGCTGAGTTTACTTTGTAAATTGATTACAAATATTTAAAGGAAATTAGACTGAAATCATATGTTAAAGAAAATATACACAGACCACAAGGATTTAGTAAAAACTGAAAACTATTATTTTTTTTTGAAACGTATTTTAAAAAATCCATCGTAAAGCGTTATTTCCTCACTTTAATTAAAAAATAAAACAAAATTTCTCTTTTTGCCACAAAATTTAGGTAATGTGCCGTTGTAAACGTTTTACACCATTTAGAGAAAAGATACGAAAACTAGCCATTTTTCAGAGAGGGGTATTTAAAACTCAGGCTGAGTTTACATACATTAATGTAGTTGAGTAATCTATGTAAACTGTGATATTCAGCCTTTGAGGAACTTTGTTCGTTTGTCCTTTAGGCCGGAATTGTTTTCCAATTTTATGGAAAATGTTGAATATGTTTGCAGACAATAAAAATTATCTTGGGCAATCATGAAAACTCTTTATAAGTTATTCATATGTAATACGTAATTCAGAATAAATTATTGACTAGGCTTCTAACATTGACTGCGACATTTAGATAGCGCTTCACTACACACTTATGAAGGAAGAGAAACGTAAAAGGATAGAGATTTATTTTTTTACGAAGTTATATTTAGATATTAGGCACTTTTGACAACCGGCGGTAAATTATTCTTGAAAAATATTGAATTGTTGTTACTGTGTTAGCAGTGTCTAAAAAAATACCATCGCATTTAAGTTATACATGTTTTACATACTCACAAAAAAAAAATTAAATACTTCTTTTACCAAGCCAAATTTTATTTATATAAGTAATGATTATCACTGATGTTTATCTGCTTATGTACATTAAAAAAAGGCTATTTTCAGAAATTCTAAACTTGTGTATTTCAGTCAGTACTTTTTGAACTACAAGTTTTCATGCCTGTGCGATAGGAAACTTACCAAAGTATCTGAATGGACCCTTACATTCGTCCAAATATGGATTCATTTTTGTGAATATAGTATAACCACTATTTTTAAGTATTGAAATTACTGAGTAATTAAATAAAATCAAATTAGACTTGGGTAATAAAAACCATTAGATCTGCGATTTAGTGAAAATACGCATCACAACGATCTTCAGATAAATAGTAATCTGTGTTATACGTACACAACATGTGAAGAAACATTTACACAATTTTTACGTAACAGTGGCAATATTATCACTTTAATTACATTTCATGTTTTTGAATATGACCAACTTAATAGGCGGTTTTTGGATCACATTACGTAAACGGATGAACATCATCTTTAGCTTATCTTTTACCTAGTCTAAGGAAAAATTTAGCTTATTAGTTTAGTTTATTAAAAGCGATATTTTATTGATTTTAATAACAGATGACTTTATAAAGAACTTTATGTTTTGGAGCACAAGAGGAAAAAGTACATTAAAAAACTAAACACAAAATATAGTTTTAGTTAAAATGAATGTTAAGTAAAAACATTAATGAAAATTGAAAAAAATAAAATTGTAATTATAAGAAACGATTACATCTGAAAAACCTCTATTTTCCTGAAAAATGCCATTAACAAATATATTTTTCTTTTTACCAGAATGTTAGAAATTTTTGTAATGCATAAGAAAAAAATTGATCATAGCTGGATAAATAAAGTTTTGTGACAGTAACAGTAATCTAATTGTATTTTTGAAATATTAATCTAAAAACAAAAAGATCCGAGTTAAATCGTAGGAAGTAAATCGTTGATATAAATTGTATAATATAAAGAACAAAAATTATGTTCCAGTTTTTGGCACGGGTATGTTGTGTTGTGTCATCAACTCTAAAATAATCTAGAACCCCAAAGATACAAATATTTTTTTCATTCCTAATTTAAGCTCATCAAACTTTCATTTCGTTCTCTATTGTAGAAAGTAGTACAAAAAATATGATTATTTGATTTGTTTTTTCTTTATTTTTATATTTTCCAGTCGTAACGTAATTATTCTTAAATAAGTGACCTGGAATTGTAAACTTATTTATAGGGTTTCGAAATCAAGTACAAAATTAAATTCTTTTTTTTTTATTTTCTATTAACCTCTGTGACCACCATTAGGTATTGCTTCAGAGGATGAGATGAGTGATTTGTAGCGTGTGAAAATGCCATGCCTGACCGGGATTCGAGCCTTGCTTCTACCAGTCAGGCCACGGAGGCCGGCTCAAAATTAAATTGCCAAAATAATTCATTACGGAGGAATATATTTACACTTACCTTAAGCATAGACTAGTGGGCCAGTAAAACATTGGCCACTATTCAAGATGACTGTTTTAATAATATTTCATACTATTCTATATTATTGTTAAAAATAAATATAAATCTGGATAAGTGTGAAATCTGATGGCAGTATTGTTGTTGGTAGATATTATTTTAATTGTACATTTCATTATCTGATATCCCTGTTAGTAAAAGTAATAGTTTCCATATTTGTCTGTCAGTCCAGTAACTGCAAAGTTTGATAAGAATCTAAGATTGCTCGTCCATTGGAAGAGACTACGAGAGATTACAAGATCACACGAATACAACCGACTTTGACTCGTACGACTATGAGAGTCTGACGTCGTCGTTCACAAGCTAGTTCTCGCGACTGTCAGTTGCATTTGTTGTACAAAGTTTACATAGCATCTTTAGTATCGGTGTCTGTATTTTTTTTTTTACCGACTTTTCGATGAAATTTACGGTATTACTTTCGGTCGCATGATGGTACTGACAGGGTTAGAAGAGATTTTTTTATGTTTTGGAGTACGAAAATACCATTCACTTGAATTGCGGTTTCCTTATTCACTTTACAGGTTTATGTATAAAATTCTGTGACTCAAAATTCCCCAAAACTACTTGATCAATTTGACTGAAATTTAAATATTCTTTAGTAGTGTATCTCTAGTTGTGCATGTGAAAATTTGATGAAGATTAGTTGAGTCGTTCTTGAGTTACGATCAATTTAATTTGGAAAAAATTCAGCAGGGCAAGATAGATGCGTGGTTGGTATTGATACTGAAAGTTAGAACGAGGAAAAAGATAAAAAAACGAACCCGATAGTCGATCTTCTTGCGCACAAGTGCATAAGAGTTTTTTTAGATAGTTATAGTTTTTTAAGAAGTTGAAAACGTTATCTATTTCCCATCGTTTGCGTTCTATAACCTGAGAATAATAACGTTTGTCTATCATATTCCTTAGAGGTGATTTTTTAAAAATTGTACTGGTCAATTTTCACTATGTTCATGTCAAATACATAAAAATTATAATAAAATAATGTTGTTAAAGTAGTAAAATTTATTTACGATGACAGGAGGACGATTAAAAACAGGTTGGACGAACCGTTGTTTACTAGTGACAACAACAGCCAAATCTCAATTTGAAAGGATCTATCTCTTTTGCCAGTTGTCGCACGTAGTCGGCCGCTGAAGGTCCGCTTGCAACAAATACAGTTTCGTAGCACTCTTTGCACTGGTATCAGACGCGCGCTAGTATTTATGTACTCGTGTACCCTTTGTTGCCAATCGTAATTTCTTCCACTGGACGAATGGCCTAAACTAAAAGCACGTTATTCTTGTAAACGGTGTATCATACACAAGAAGAAATAAAATCACGATGTCGTATGTGTTAAGGTAAATGAGGAATAAAGTAGTTTGTTGTTGATTTCTTTACAGAATGGATTGCAACGTGTCAGAATGTCATTACACAATTTGAATTGTGTATCAGCATGGACTGATTGTGAATAAATATCAGTATTCTTAGAAAAGGCTACTACGGTTGGTAGTTTTGCACTTAAGGTGTTTTACATTTGTCACAACCATCTGAAAAGCCAAAAGTCTTAAGATAAAGTAACGCATTAATATACCTCTTCTGTTGTAAAACAGTGAGTAAAATTCGCTACTTCAACTCGATAGGAGAATAAATAAGTTATAAATTTATTTTTATATAAACTCTGAATAAGGTAATCGTTTAGAGTTCTTATATTTGTCAACAGCATCTCACTTCATTTATTTTATTTATCAGCAATTTACATTGTATAATATTTTACTAACTTAGATTATTTACAGGAATTTAATTTGACAATCGGTTTTATTTTTTATTCTTGAAAATTATTAATATCAAAAGAATAAAATAAGTTTTCTCTGTCACTCAAAGGTTAGTTGTTAACCACCGTATGTTTCTGTTAATAGTAACAAACAACTTTATGAAATAAACACAAGTATGAACTGTTGAGTAACATCTGTTAGGGCAATACCACATAAGGTTATAAAGTAAGAGTTCTTCTCCGAGTTGAGTCAGACTACTTATCGAGACACGCGATACATACACAGAGTAACTTTATTGATGTCGATGTACTTGTAAGGTAACGACTTCATTGTCGATGCGGCCTTCAAAATCCAGTACACAGGTCCTGACCTTCTCATTTTATATTGTGTATCCATTGATATCAAAATTTCACGTAATCAGCTACGTCATGATAAATCGATATAAACATAACATATAAGGAAAACACAGTTTGATTTACAATGACTGTTCGATAATAAAAAAAAACAAATTCATTATCACAATTATTGCTCTTGTATCAACTATTTTTTAACAATTTATTTCTGATTGTTAAAAGAATAATAATTGTTTTAACAATTATTATTCTTATCGTAGGATTTATTAATTATTTTTATGTAATTTACTAATAGGTTAAACATTCTCAAATGTATAATTACGCTATCTTCGTGCCTTTCGAGACACCTTCCTCCTTAATTTACGTCTAATTCCAAAATTAGAAATTTAAACTGACTGCAAAAAGTAGATTTACTGGCTGAATTAACAGAATTTTGTTTGTAAGTGCTCTCCTTTTCTTGATTTCAGATACGATTCTTTTTAATATTTAAAATAAGAATATTCTATTTTTAATAGCTTTCAGAAATAGAACCACTTAGAACAGGAGAAAAGCTACATTTTAAAAAGTTCATATTTCGGAATTTCAATTGTCCATTATCCTTTCGAATTCTTATTTTAAAATAGGAAATAAAATAATAGTTAATTTAAATTAATTTCGGTTAGAACATGACAGATGTAATTACACAATTAAAACTGGAATTTTTTACTTCTATTTCCAAGATTAGGGGACTAAAGTTCTGCATATGATAGCTAAGCCGATGAAATTTGTTTTGAATAACGAAATAGACATTAATTCAAAGGATTTGGAATATTTTAAAATTGTTTTTTCGTTTCAGGATTTTAAAATTTTTTTGTTTCACTAATAGATAAATTATTGAAAATAAAATTAATTACTTTTCTGTCTCTCAAGTAGTCACAAAACTCCATTTTAGCAATTAAGTTAATAAGTTTACCACAATAATTTTACGCATAAAGAATTCGGGATGGTACGGTTCAAACAATTACACTTTAAAAAAATTAGTTTACTCTTAAACAGTGGAAATCTGGTAGGAAAAAATATATTCGACCATTTTATTTTTTGCAGTCGTTGCAAGAGAATAGTTCTATTATACAAAAATCTTTTAAGTAGTTTTGGCAGTGCTCCAGGCTTGTTTTATCAAAATTATAGTACTGTTAAAATGTTAGTATTGACCAAAATACTCCATATTAGTTTTATACTTCATACCTTTTATAGTAATTCTCTCAAATAAATTTATAATCTGTATCAATATTGTACGGTTTAGTGTAAATTAAGATATAAAACTCAAGTAACTTTTACGAACAAAGTTTGTCCGATTACGGTGATTCATTATTGTAAGTTTTGGGAGTAAAATAAATGCAAATACTAAAGTTGAATGATCATAACGAACTGATTACTTTTTGCTTAAATTAATCTGTTGAAATATAAAATAACCTTATAAAAAATAATTTATAATAAAAAAAAAAAAAAATTAGGAAAAAATCAACCAATAAAAAAAGTAAATTTCCTGGCTTATGTCAATAGAAAACCCTCATAAAATAACGAACCAACGTCCAAACATTTAACTAATTAAATTTATAGTAACCTATTTAGTGTTATAATTTTGGGATATTTTCATCGTGATCATGTAAACTTTAGTTTTCTTCCATATGAATGCTAACCTATCATTATTAAGAATAAGCTACTATCAAAGAATGAAAAGCTACCATTCGCTTTTTGCAAATATTAAATTCTTGGAACACGTCAGATATAGTGGATTGCCTCATCCTGAAAAAATTATAATTTAATAAAAAATAAGATGTTAATAATAATCTAATATGATAATTAACATAAATAATTAATAAGATGTTTAGTTACTGTAATTTAACAAGCTGGAGTAGTATATAAATACTATAATTATACGTTAAAATTTGAATTTACAAATGACATTAATACAAACTAGATAAAAATAAAATTCTAGAGCGTGCAAACCGATAATAAAATAAATAATTTCTTGGAAACATTTTCTAATTCTGAAAAGAGGTCACACACAAGAATTAATAATACTACACATCAAAGCAGTGAATTTTTTTTTATCGCAATGTTTTGTTTTGGCACTCTTGTTTTTTAATTTTTAATATTTTTTCTCTTGTTTAGGGAATGTTTAAACTTGGTGTTGCAATAGTGCTAAGGAGCTCCTGTAACGTGAGATAAAATATTATTACACAGTATTATTCGGTCAGAAGCTAAATCTCACATAACTATCATAGTTCAATAACGTAATGATCTAGATAGTGTACTACAATAAAAATTTAGATCTGGAAAATTACAAAATAGACAACTATCATCACCGACGGATGTAAACCAAACAGATATTGTAAGTGGGGGAACGGAGCGACTTGCTAAAAATATCTGGAATATTCCATATTCACTGTTTTTCGTACGGTAAATTTTACACTTATACTGTAAGCTTCCCGACTACTTAAATAAACAAAGTGAAACTGAAATATCATTTGTCAGTGACACATTTTTCATTGACCTCTTTATAAATTTATGAAAATAAGCAACATTTTTACTTCATCTATTTTCCCACTCAGTTACAGAAATAGAGTGAGAGAGAATACTGAAAGACCTATTATTTTTCAATGAGAGGCGATTTGGATCAAAACTGACATTATCTATCCCTGCCATCCTTTATTTGTTCTATTGCTTAATTATTATTATCTTTCTATCCAGAACTAACATTTGCTTATAGAAGAATTTATCTGTTCGTTTTCTCTTGCTCACTATTTAAATTGCTTGCGTCATACATAAAATATTTGAAACAATATTACTGTTTATTACGCTCTAAGTCAACGTTAAATTATCATTAGTCATAATAACGGTTACAATTAAACTAGTATTCATTTTTCTTTCTTATTCAGTTCATGAAAACGAACACAATGATTTATCAATTTATAAAAATAATATTGTTGCTGGCTGAAAAAAGTATTACTTTAAAAAACTGATACCTTTTAAATCGATGGTTTAAAGCATTGAAATTGAGACAAGTAAACATAAAAAAAAGAATAATTATTTATAAGGAGTACAATTTATTGTTAATTTTTATACTCGTATATTCTAATTTACTTAATAATGTTTAAATAATTTTATCATTTCATTACTAATTACTTTGAATATATTTTTAAACTTTTGTAAATTTTCAGGTATAATATTGCCTTTGCAACCTATAATATAAATGCTTTTAAAATCCGTTTTGGATGGATTCTTATGTGACAGCCCGTCTGGGGAAATTGGCGTCTAACGCCGCTATTTTTTCATAAGATTGTGAAGTTCCCAACTTCTAGTGATTGATTGAAAAGCCTCGTATTAAACTTAATTCATAAATAACATTACTTCTATTCTATAGTTTCAAGAGTACAAATAACCACACCATCTTACCTTCTGCTGAAGTAATCGGGTGAACAAAAATTAAAGATAAAATTTCAGATAAGTTAAATCGGTTTACAATATTTGTTGTAAACGTTATAAATAAGTGGTCTTCAGCCCAAAAATATCGATATAATTCTTATCTTATCAGAACTATATCAGTGAGATGGAAAACTGTATGCGATTAACTTGTCAGAACTACGTGCGATGGAGAGATGCACTAGGCAAGGAGTTGCAGGGTATTGGCCAACCCCTTGTAGGACTTTGAAAGGTAAAGTAAAAGTACTGAAAACGAATGTACAGATAATTATTACTTTTTTAAGCGTAGACAGCTATGGTCAATTTCCATTAAAATACGCCAAAAGTATATAGTGAACGGCGCCTAGAGTTCTTAAGTAATAATCAATTAATTATACAAATTACTAATTTTGATACTGGTCTTTTTCATTCCTGATTTTCTTTATTTTTTAGAAGTAACTACAGATTTAATATTTCAAATGCAAACGACCGAATAATTTATGGGTCATTAGGTAGATGAAAATTTACATTATTTCTATATCTCCGGTATGTTTCGTAATAATAAACGTTAGTCAGCCACATTTATAAACGCGGTGTAGTCTATAATTTTTGAAAACCCTCATGTTAATATGATGTTAAATTCTACCCTAATTGTGTTTTAATGTAATTAGAGGATTACTCCATAAACAGTTGTTAACATTTATTCGTACGTTTTATTTTCAGGTAGCGATGAACCCTAAAAACACAGTTTTCGATGCAAAAAGACTGATCGGCAGAAAATTTGACGATCCCAAAATTCAGGAAGATATGAAACACTGGCCTTTTACTGTAGTAAACAGCGGTGGTAAACCGAAGATCCAAGTTGAATACAAAGGAGAAGTAAAGATTTTTGCACCGGAAGAAGTCAGTTCGATGGTTTTAACTAAAATGCGAGAGATTTCTGAGACTTATTTGGGAGGTAAAGTTAGAGACGCTGTAATAACTGTTCCGGCGTATTTCAATGATTCTCAGCGCCAAGCTACGAAAGATGCCGGAGCGATTGCAGGTCTCAACGTTCTTCGTATTATTAATGAACCTACTGCAGCCGCTTTGGCGTACGGATTGGATAAAAACTTGAAGGGTGAGAAGAACATCCTCATATTTGACCTCGGGGGAGGCACGTTTGATGTTTCTATACTGGCCATCGATGAAGGTTCTCTTTTTCAAGTCAAATCAACGGCAGGGGATACTCATCTCGGTCAGTATAGCTTGTAAAATTTTAAATAAATCTATAAAATGTAGTAATTTTTACAGAAGTAACTGTAATAGATTTATAATATTCGATAATAACCGAATAATGTAATGTATGTAATGTATATATTTTGTTCGTAATTTATTAAAATTACGAACAAATAATCAATGTTCTAGGTCATAAAACATTTTTGATTCATAGAAGTAGGAATTAAATTTAATTTCTTTTTTTATTGTTCATAAGATCAGGAAAAAATGATTTAAGATTATAGTTTTTCAGTCAGTGAAAAATGTTGAGGAAAATAAATAAGGATTAGTAGTTCAGGCAATAAATACAAAGTATTACTGGCGGGTTGAACATGAAATTTGAGTCAATTTTTTTTTTTTAATGAAGATAATTAAAAAAAAAAATCATGGTCTGGAAGTTAAAAGATAAAAAAGACCCTTAATGTATGCGGATTTGATAGGTTATTAATAACATCACATTATCCTATCAAATTTACGTAAAGATAAAAATGAGAAGCAATGTAAATATGTTTTAAATTTCATAGCATTCGACTGATAAAAATACCTTACACAGCAAGAACCGGAGGATTTTACGATGTATTTTTTGAAGTTAAATATCTGCATTTATGGTAATTATTACTTCACAAGGGATATTATACATAAATGATAAATGTAATATCTCTTTATTGTAATAACTATAATATTCCTTTACTTAGTAATATAAGTCATAAATTAAACCGTAATATGATTAAATTGATGTTGTTTTTTGTCTCAATTCGTCATGATTATCATAATTACCAAATATTTACTTGGTTATTAAGCAGCTGGACAGGTAATATAAGTATGAACTATTCTTTTTAAACTGACTGCCACTCAGAGTAAATTTTTTACTCTGAGAAGCAAATGTTCATCGTATAATTTAAAGATCTTTCTGAACGTATAAACTTTGTTAAAGAATTTTATTCTCTCACCTTTTTTTATAATCTATTCCGTATGAAAAATACATGGATGTTTTCATCGATACATGAATTTAGGTCAAGGAAACTGTGAGTCCAATACTAATTAACTAAAATATTAAAAGTGAATGATTTGACAAACATTACCACACATCCGATTGAAAAGGCAACTGTAGTTCAACTGATCCTCTAGTCCCGTAAAAACAGGACCAGAGAGACTGGTTTTAATTTAACTGCCACATTTGAAATATACCAGTACAACAGGCGTTCAAGTCAAATTGAATGTTTTACGGCATATGAGCTTACTTCCTTTTTTGCTTTTATTGATTATTTTTTCACATGTGTATTTTTCCTTTTTTAATTGTCTCAAATATTATATTAAACCTATAATATAATTCTAGCCTATGAAGATCATTTTCAGAAGATTTTCGTTTCCTGCTTTTTCCCAATTTTGTTTTAAACAGAATTCATCCGATATCTTACTATCCATGAATTCTGTTTATGTTTTTAATTTCCATTATAGTATTTACGTAGTGTACAATTGAACTATGGACAACAGAAACTAATCTTTATTAAAAAAAAAAAAAAACCTTTAAAAAGTATCACTGTATCAAGTACTAAGGTTTTGGGATCAAGTTAAAATCCCGATTAGGCCTGGCGAGTATATTTTACTCGCTATAAAATTCATCCGGTATCAGCCTGACTTTGCTAAAAGGATTTTTCGTTGTTAAATATTTATTTTTTTATTAATTATTAATTTCATTTTATTATTATTTGTTTTGAAGGTGGGGAAGATTTTGACAACAGGCTTGTAAAACATTTTTCTGAAGAATTTCAAAGAAAATTTAAAAAGGATTTACGCGGGAACGCAAGAGCATTGCGCAGACTGCGAACAGCTTGTGAAAGAGCAAAGCGTACGCTTTCTTCTAGTACTGAAGCTAGCCTTGAGATTGATGCCCTTCATGAGGGTGTGGATTTTTACGCTAAGATTACTCGTGCAAGATTTGAAGAGCTATGCATGGACCTTTTCCGTTCTACATTATCACCGGTAGAGCGAGCTCTGCAGGATGCCAAACTAGATAAAGGATCCATTCATGATGTCGTCCTAGTCGGTGGGTCAATTCGTATACCGAAGATTCAGAAAATGTTGCAGGTTTGTGTAGTAAAAGGAATTGTTTAGTTTTATATAAATATATATGTATAAAATGCACTTTTGTTACTACAACTATCCTTTTCCTTAAATAAATTGAATTAATACAATTCAAAATGTTAACAGTAATTAGCAACCATTATAAAATTTCAAATATTGGCCTTAATAAAACGAGTAACTTTTACGTAAGCTTAAATTAGTAATTAACTTTGAGCTACAAAATAATTTATAAAAATTAAATTTTTATAAAATGTGAATTATTCATTAAAAACAAATTAAAATTACTTCCTTCAATACTGATCTAGTCCTTCTAACACAGTTAATGCATGTTTGTAAGCAGCTAAGTATCAGTAATAATATACTGGGTGGTATTTATTATGGACGGTATTCAACATGCCATTGAAGTATAGTTTTGAAAGGAATTTAATTTCAAATTAAAATCACTCTTTGTTTTTAACAGCCTACCCAAATTGATTAATAGTTGCACATTTTGAATTTCTGTCCTAAAACTATTTATTTTAGGAAAAACTTTTGATTCTGTAAAAAGATGAGGAGACTGGAATTTTTTTTAAGGTGTGCCATTGCTTAAATGCTAGACAAAACTGCTTGAAACTTGATCAGGGTTAAGGTAGGAATCCATATTTAAAAAAATGTTAATCGGATGTTAAATAAAAAATATTTTTGTTCTTGAGTCCGGAAATAGCTTATAGAAAAAGGGCCATCAAAATACTGCTTCCTGCGTTTTTTTTTTTTTTTTTTTTTTGTAATGTTAACATCAAGTGTTTTTTGTTGTTTTACAGAAGTTCTTTATAAACCAATGTAGAAAGAAATAAGATTTGGATTGGTATATATTGACTTCTATATTCACTTATTGATAAACTGTTATAGGGTAAGTTCAGGTTCATTGTTTCATACGACAGACCGTATTTTAAATAAATAATGAATACAGATTTTTTCTGCAAAAGTGAATGTCAGTATATACATGTACCATACACTAAATTTTACTCCAATTATCATCATGAATGGATTAAAATTAGTTCGTTCTTGAGAAATTAATTTGTACTTAAAACGCTAGTGTACAATACGGCATTACGCTTTTCCAGCTAAGGATTTTATCTGCCCTACTGAAATAATGGCTTACTTTCTTCATAAGTTCTTAATGTATAGCCAAGAAGGTATAACTACATACTTGTGGAGGGAATAGATGTAATAGATGTACGGCTATAAGTAGAGGGAAAAAGCACCTTGCTAGAATGGCTCTGCTGTACATTGAGTTCTAGCCCCAAAACAGTCTCCAACTGGAAAAAGTGACTTCTAGGATTGGTGTTTTCAAAATCATCATAATAAAAGATATTTCTATTTCTTTGTTAACTTTGTCTTTGTGAAATATAATTTTAAACCTATCATTTTATTGTTTATAAAAATCACTAAATAAAGTTGCTTATAAAAGTAATTACTAATTAAAAATACATACAATAAATATACATTTCTATTCTTTTAATTTAAATAAATACTTTAATGTATGATTTTTTTTCTGGAAAGGACTTTTAATTAAAAACGTTTTTCATGGAAAAGAGTAAGGTTGAACTATAGTTTAGCAACTTATCTATCAAGATTAATAATATAAAACAACAATTCACTAAACCATATTTTGAAAAAAAAATTTCAGTTGCTGTTAGTATTGTTATAGTAAGCACTGCATTAATTTTGTACATGCATGTGCATGTGATTAATAACATGGGAATAAATACATTTGATTACAGTCAAACTGTAATAAATACAGTTTGATTAGAAATTAATAATCATTTCTTTAATTTGTAAGGTAAGGTATAATAACAATATAAATGAAATATTTTAATCTATCAAAGATTGATAACTGTTTAGGATAAAAATTTTTAAACTCTGATTAATAGAAAAATATAGAAAAGATAAAAATCATCATTGAAGAGAAAAGGTTTGTTTTTAAACAAGAATGAGTAAATTTAGTTGAACTGCAAAACATTTTGCTCCTATACATTTCATTTTTCCTTAACATTAATAACATGAAACAGCAATTTACTAAACTATATTTTGAAAAAAAAAGTGTGTGTGTGTAAATATATATATTATAAATTTTTTGTTTGAAGGATTTCTTCTGTGGCAAAGCTCTGAATTTGTCTATAAATCCTGATGAAGCGGTAGCATATGGAGCTGCAGTTCAAGCAGCTATCTTAAGTGGAGATACAAGTTCAGCTATTCAAGATGTGTTATTGGTAGACGTTGCTCCTCTTTCTCTTGGTATTGAGACTGCTGGTGGAGTTATGACAAAACTGGTAGAACGAAATTCTCGTATTCCATGCAAGCAACAGCAGACTTTCACAACATATTCTGATAATCAACCAGCTGTCACCATTCAGGTCATAAGGAATAAAATATATTTTTGATTAGCAGTTAATTATTTAATAAGTCTATAAGGTATCAATATAAATTAAATATTTTAATTCCTCAAAAATGGATAATTCTTTAGTATCTTTACTTGATAAAGACTTGGTTCTTTAGTATCTTTAAATGGATAATTCTTTAGTTATAAAGAAAACACAAAAAAATATTTTTCTATATGACTTGTGCAATAATGATAGTGTACTGTAATGTTGTGTTTCATGTTTCACAGTAATTTGTTAATATATTGTTTAGCATAAAAATTTTCAAGGCCTAATTAATAGAAAAATAGACAAGAAATAAATCATTACTGAAGAGGAGAGGTTTGTTTTTAATCAAGAATGAGTAGGTGTAGTTGAACTGTAAAAAAAAAATTACCTTCATTACACTTCATTTTTCTTTAATAAGTAAATGACATTTTAACTGCACTAAACTTTGAAAACTATGTCATTTCAAGATTGTTGTGATGATTACAATAATTTGTTGAAATGGGTTAATGACTGATCATTTAGTTATTAATTCTAAATAAAACTTAACACACATGTATTAAGCATCCTAGATTGTCAGTTTTAAATAAAAATTTAAAGACTAAGTCCACTCTTACAAATGCTTCTTATAAAAATAATTTCCCATTAATACAGTATAGAGCAAATCATTGATAACTGGGTGAAAAAGAGACTAATATTTAAATTTTAATTTTGTAAAAGAGAAATACTCTTTTTGTGTAAAAACTATACAACATTTAGTTAATCAGTTATTCATCTTTTTTATATTTTAAATTTTTTGCTATACTGTCTATTTAGTATTCAAAGGTGCTGTGTAGATTTATTAGATGGGATAAACAAAGATTAATAAATATTGTGTTCTATTACTGCAAAATATTTGTTTGATTTTATTCCAATGATTTTTCTAAGTGAAGAATTCATTTAGAAAAATTCTCTTTGCCTTGTATTTTTACATCAGTACTTTCCTTTCAGAGATAACTATTAATAACTATTTCAGTATTAGTTAGTCCTGCTTTATTATCGTTTATTTCATTAAGAATAGCATACCCAGATCCTCAGAGTCTAAAAAATTCTTTCTCTTCCTTTTTTCAGACTTCTCATTCATTAACCAATAAAACCGTTTTTAGTGTCTTCTTTTTAAATGAAAATAAATGAAACACTTTTAGAAATGAAAAATGTAATGATATAAAATATTTTTAATGCAAATAAACAACTAAAAATAAAATGTATATATTTAAAATTGAGGGACTTTGTGAATAATATATAAATGCAAGAACAATAAACATTTTTCTATTTTTTACCTCCAAATTCTACGTTACACAATAATTCATTACAGTTCACACTATTTCTTTATTCATTATTGCTTTATTCTAGATTTATTCATTGTTTATAATTAATTAAACACCAAAAAAGTCAGTTACAGAAGTGTACATTAAAAAGAGTTTTTGTTCACATCCATAAATTTTTTAAATTGATAGTGATTACTGTTAAGTAGTGAGTTACAAAAAAAAAAAAAAAAAAAAACGAGAAAATAAGTACTTCTGATAACAGTAGGCTATCTAACAGTAGGCAATTGTTGACTAATAGTCAAAACAGTTGATGGTTCTATTGCAAAATTCTTGACTTGGAGAGCCTATCTCATCCAATTTGGATCCTGCCATAAAACAACCCATTCACCTTCTTACATGTGTGAGCACAACATATCTACTTGTGATTCAGATAAAATTAGTTTAATGCATTCTCCTTTCTAAATACTGATAAATAAAAGACAAATTACTGAAATTTGCATAGAATTATAGATTAAAATGTGTGGACTAGAACCATTGTCAATGAAAAGCATTAATATATATAATTCCTAAATAAATGAATATGTAGAAAAAGTTAAGCATAATAATAAAATATAAATAACACAAGTTTTTATTTTTCAGGTATTTGAAGGAGAGAGAGCAATGACAAAAGACAACAATCTTTTGGGTACATTCAACTTGACTGGAATCCCTCCTGCTCCAAGAGGAGTACCAAAAATAGAAGTAACATTCGATTTGGATGCAAATGGAATCCTGAATGTCTCTGCAAAAGATAATAGTACTGGAAAATCAGAAAAGATTACAATTCAGAATGACAAAGGACGTCTTTCAAAAGAAGAAATTGATAGAATGTTAGCTGAGGCAGAAAAATACAGAGGTGAAGATGAAAAGGTACGTGAACGTATTGCAGCTAGGAATCAACTGGAAAGTTACACATTTAGTGTGAAGCAAGCTGTTGAAGAAGCAGGATCTAAATTATCTGATAGTGAAAAGAAAGAGATCCAGGATAAATGCTCAGCAGTTTTGGCATGGCTTGATGGAAATACTCAAGCTGAGAAAGATGAGTATGAATATAAACTGAAAGAGCTTCAAAAAGATTGTTCTCCAGTAATGGTCAAATTACACCAGGGCTCTAATGCAAAAGGTCCAACAGTAGAGGAAGTTGATTAAATCATTTTATCATATTACATTAACCTTGCACTGAGGATTGCTCCTTAATTTGTTAATTTTTGAGAAGGATATTCAAATACATAACCGGTTAACTAAAAAAAACTTTTGATTCTACAAAATAGGATATACTGATGATTCTTGAAATGTTTGTTGCTTGTAATTAATTTAGCAATTTTCTCTTTGCATAGAATTTTAAGTAACAACTCTCAATGTAAGTACAATTAGCAACAAAAATTATTTACAGTTGTAAAATGAGAGGGAATGATGAAGTGACAATAAATGAATGAGGTTTTCATAGATTATGGAAGGAATGCAAGTGGCGTGCATTAAGAAAAAAATTCTTGTTTAAGCATTGTAACACCATTTAATAGCATTTCCTTGTGAAAAAATTAAAAGAAATTGAAAATTACTAACAAATTTTTCTTATAAAAATTTTGGGCTCTTGTCATTATTTATGTTTGTGTTTTTTTTTAAATAAATAATTTTAAAAAATATAACAGTGTTTTAATACAAAAAATAATATATTACAAGTGAATATGTGGGTATGTGTTATTATTAGGTTAAAATAGACTGTAAAAATGTTTTAGAAATATACCAAATTGTAACTTTCCCTTTGAAAATACTCAGTTAAAATTGCAAAAATATGGAAACAAACAACATGTGGCTACCATGTTTCATTAAGAAAAAAGATTTTTTTTTGTATAACATTCTAGCAATTGTCTATTTTTTGAGGCAAATTTTTTTCTTAAAACCAGAACTAACTAAACTGATATTGAAAAAATTTGGCTTTTTCAATAGTTCATCCTAAGTACTGTTACTAAAAGTTCTGAATATGTGAAAAAGTCGTATTCATATATGCATATATATGTAATGCCATACTGACTCATAAGCAACATATAAAACAAACAACAAAATATTAACTCAATAAAAACCATCTTGTAAAAATATTTTGGGTTCCCCCACTCTATAATATCTTTGGTGAGATATATTGCAAAAGATTCTTGGAGATAAAAGCCTCTAGAAAGAGATAGGCAATAATTTAACCCAAAGAGTTGTGAATCTGTATGGGTTGATAGTTAATTTCAATGACCAGTAAAGAAATAAGGGATGAAGAAGCATTAGCAATATTTGTTACCATTTTTCGTTGCACATATCCAGAGAACACTGATTACATTTTTGATCAAAAAATATGTTTAAAAAAATGTTTCTCAATGTAAAAAAAAAACAGATTGCTTGGAAGTAGATTGGTCATTCATCAAACAATAATATAATGACAAACAACTTTATTGCATTTATTTACGTAACAAGTGATTTTTTTTTATAGAAAGTACTGAAAAATATGCATTACATATATAATGTGATGTCATATTTGTATGCTTATACATTCTAAAGCAGAAATGATATCATAAACAAAATCAGATGATGAGAGCAATGTGACTAATTCATTGTGATATTCCCTCAGCGTCCACGTCCTGATCTTCAATAATTCCAAATGTCTGGAGAAAATAAAAGCAGGATTTCATAGACTGGATGTACATCCTTTTACCCTGACTCCACTGCGATGATTTGGATGTTAACATTTTGTACATAGAGCTGCAAGATGTACCAGGAAACAAATGTGTGATTGTGGTTACCCATTATTTCCTGATGACACATGCAGGGATCCACCTGTATGTGTCAGTTGTCATAAACACCATCGTACGAGATCCTGAAATTGGACTTACAAGGAAGAAGTAGCTTTTCAGGAAGTGAAGACCATACAAAAGGTTAGCTACTTGGAAGCTAGCAAAATTGTGCTCAGTAGAACACCAGTGGTGTTGTCATATTCACAATTTGTTGAAGTCTCTGTTGCATTAAAGGACATAATCTCCAAAATAACACAGTCCTAGTAAACATGGTTGAACATTTCATTAATTAAAAATTGAAAAGACGATCATTAAGAGGAAATAGTCCAAAACTGATGTTCAAGAAAGCAGATGTTTCCTAAGAAAAAGTCTTTGTAAAACCCAAGAATGAGCCTTCAACTGATACTCAAGTGAAGCTAAAAGAAGCAAAACCATCTACATCTAAAGTAAAAGTCTAGATTGAAAAAATCCCCATTTAGGGAACTGCAAAACAGATATAAAATTATTAGACAAAAAGGATTTAGAATAAATAAAAAATGGATTTGGAATAAACAAAATGAAGGCACAGAGGGCTCTAGATGAGAAGGCGAGTACTTCAGCTACTCTCACAAGCTATGATTTACTATGGAGGATCAGAAGAATCCATCTCTGAGGCCTTTAACACCCTGTAGTTTGATATCCAGGCCTTTCAGGAAAAATAAATAATGGCCTAAGGATAAACCAAGGAGATGGATTTGAAGAAGTTTGTTTTTATATGCTTTGACTTAATTATTGTTTTAATTTAGTTTGATATTTTAAAAACATTTTGATAGAAATGGTTTCTTTGTTTTAAATGTTTTAACATATTTTGTGTGTTTTTTATGCGGTAGTTTTTATGTTTACAACAAAAGAGCCTTTTACATCCTTATCCTCTTTGTGGTTTTTTAGGGTTTTTATAGCCTTTGACAAGTCTATTTTAGATGAGTTTTTTGGGAAGACTAATCTTCTGACTATATCACTATTATTTTTATCCAGATGGGAAAGAAGTATTTTCTTCTTCTTTTTATATGGAAAGGGGCAAATGAGCACAGTTATTCCCATTACCACAGTCCCTAAAACCTTAAAAACAACAATAATTATAATAATAAATTCTCATTTCTGACATAAATAATTATTTTGTGATTTCTAACATTTATCAGTCGAACTGCATCAGTTTTTAAGTGCCTGGATTAATCTATATTTTTGTAAACTGAAGTGTAGTGACTATGGTTTCTTTCACTTTCTCTTTCTTTTTCACTTTTGCTGCAGTTATTAAAAAAAAAATTTTTTTTGAATTGCCCAGAAACTACTTACGGTTTTTTTTAATTTTAAATATATTTTATTTGTACTGACATTCTGTGAAATGTACTTTTTATATTTTTTTGTATATTATGATATTTCAACATTTACACTGAATGCAACAAGATTGTTAACTTATAAATGAAATAAATTAGAAGCTACAGTTCCACTTATTATTAGGTATTTTTTTCAATATTTGAACTCAGATAATTATTTATATTGGCTTCAAAAAAATTGTTTTTTGACGAAGTATCTGTCACAATATTAAGTAATATCTGGGCATATCAGTCAAGTGTAGATTTTGAATACAGTATTATTTGAAGCAGATCAGTGATTTTGAGAGATGTAACATCAAACTTGATTAATTACTACCCAGGTTTTACTATGAACATTTTGCTAGGGGGTACCAATGATTCATGAAAAATGTGTTCATTGGTAATGAGTATGGGTGTATGGCTACAACCCAAAGAGACTGATTTACCAAGTGAAGTTGGAAAGTTTTTCCAATGCTTCTTTCTTCATCAATTTGCCACAACACCTCTTCATTTGTCACTTTATCCACCCATTCAATTTTTAACACTGTCCTACAGCATCACATTTCAAAAGCTTCTTATCTTTTTTCTCATGTACTTTGATTTTCCAAGTTTCACTTCCATATAAAGCTACAATAAAAAAATATATACTTTCAGAAATTTTTTCCTGACACTTAAATTCATTTTTGATGTCAGCAAATTATAATTCTGACTGAAAGCATATTTTACCTGACTGTTCAGCCTTTTATATCGCTCCTGCTTTGTCCATCTTTAGTAATTCTACTTCCCAAATAACAAAATTCTTCTACCTCCCTAATCTTTTCTGTTACTATTTTTATATTCAGTGTCCAGCTACATTATTTCTACTACATTTCATTACTTTTGTTTTGTTCTTGTTTATTTTAATGTGGTAGTTTTTGCATTGTGGTAGTTTTCATCCATGCCATTCACTGTTCCTTTTAAATTTTTTTTTCTCTCATTTACAATTATTATATCATCAGCAAATCGCAGTATCTTTGTCTTTTTACCTTGCACTCTTATTCCGGATCTAAATTGTTCTTTAACATAATTAACTGCTAATTTTATACAAAGATTAAAAAGTAACAAGGAAAATGTTAGCAATTGTTCATTTTTCTCTATATTTGAACCCTAAATTTTTTTAAATGCTGAACATTTTATTCCAATCTGCATTATCAAAATCATTTTCTAAGGCTATAAATGCCAAGTACAAGTATGTTGGTTTGTCTTTCTTTAATCTTCTTTCTAGTGTTAATCTGAGCACTAAAATTGCTTCCCTTGTCCCTATACTTTTCCTGAAACCATATTGGTCTTCTCTAACACTTCTTCCACTCTACTGTCAATTCTTTTGTACAGATATTTTAGTTAAGATTTTTGATGCATGAGTAGTTAAGGTGTTTTGTATTCTTCACATTTCTGCTCCTGCTTTCTTTAGTATCATGATAATAATACTCTTTTTAAAGTCTAACGGAACTTCCCCTTTTTTGTAAATATTACACACCAGTTTGTATAATCTATTTATTGCTTGCTCACCTACACTGCACATTAATCCTGCAGGTATCCTTTCTATACCAGGAGCCTTTTTGCCATTCAAATCTTTCAATCTTCTCTTAAATTCACATCTCAGTATTGTATCTCCCTTTTCATTGTCTTCAACTTCCTCTTTTTCCTCTGTAACACCTGTTTCTAATTAATTTCCTCCAAATAATTCATCAATATATTCCACTTACCTATCAACCTTTTCTTTTGTATTATAAATCGGTGTACTCATTATTTAATACATTATTAGATCTTAATTTACGTACCACAAAATTCTCCTTAACTTTCCTGAATGCTCCATCTATTTTACCAGTGATCATTTTTCTTTCTGCTTCTGAACACTTTTCTTTAATCCACTCTTCTTTTGCTAATTTGCACTTCCTGTTTATAGTATTTCTTAACTGTCTATAGGTCCTTTGATCTTCTTCATCACTAGCATTCCTATACTTTCTATGCTCATCCATCAGCTGCAATATATCCTCTGATATCCTACTGGTAGTTTTCTACCAGTTCTCTCGTGCCGCCTAAGTTCGCTTCTGCTGATGACATTGATAGTGACCATAATGTAGTGATAATGAAATGTAGATTGGGGTTTAAAAACCTGAAGAAAAGGTGTCAGATGAATTGGTGAAATTTAGAGAAGCTTGAGGAAGATGAGGTAAAGAAGATTTTTGAGGAGAACATCCCAAAAGATCTGAGTAAAAAAGATAAGGTAGAAAATATAGAAGAGGAGTTGGAGAATGGTAAAACAGCAATCAGCAGATATTAATTTTTGAAATTCTAAAAGTCACATTGTACTCAGCTCTAATCATTCTATTACAGGAGTTTTCAACATCTTTTTTTATTCTTTGTGTCTTTTTTCACCTGCAAACATTCTACTGCACAGAATCCATTTTTTACCTCATTTGGTTTATTTACGTACTCATAAAATATTGCTTCTTGATCATCTTGATGGCATCTCTCAAAAATTTCATTCTGTAGCAATAGTCAATTAAACTGAATGTTTTAGCTGGAAACATATTACCTCTTCTATTCATGTAGGACAACCCCATTTTTTTCTTATTGCTCTCCTTTTTCTTTTTTTAAAGGCCTAATGTTCTTTTCAGCATAGAGCCTGCTGATACAGTATCATAAACTGGATATCTATGCAGTCCACTTTACATATACATTATTGTAATATTAAAGAACATGCCGGTTAATGTATTATATTTAAAAGTAGCTGTGTTATAGTATTGTAAAATAATAATATGTAAATATATGTCAGTTATCATTCCTTTAGACATATTTTTATTGAAGTTTTAAGTTAAATAAAATTTTTTTTCTACAAAGATGGAAATAATACTGTAGTTAGAATAATTTTGTTATAGTTTTTCATGTGACAATATTTTCCTAAAATAATTTGTAATAAGCACTCATTTCAATTCAATGGCAAATTGTAAAACGTAAAAAATCCATATTGTAGCTGATTGTAACATTTTACAGGTTTATTTAGTTTTCAACAGTCATCTGTTTACTGTTTTCAATTGTTAATAACTGAGAGTTAATAATATCGACTAATATTTTATAATAAAAATTTGTTTTTAAGAAGATTTTCTTCATTTTATTACTATAAGAATATAAACATGTAACGAAAAAAATAAAGTTTTTCCTTCATATTGACTCATTACCAGACGTTAATTTCACATTCTATAATGAGTTATTACAAACAAAACATAGTAGTTTACAATCAATTGCACAGCATGATAAATCCTGAATGTAATGACTGGAGTTAGCATGACACCTACAAAACTTAAAATGTGCTGCCTAATATAAGGAACGTAATGTGTTTATACAATCTCTATTATAAAATAATAATATTGTATGGATAAAAATATTGTGTAATTCTCAATATACTTTAATTATTATTTTATGCAAATGACAAAGCAAGATATCCTTACTTATAATATTCTGCTACCTTAAAAATAAAGGGCTAAAACTATATTTTATCAGATGACAAAATAAGATAAACCAACATATAAACTTTTGACATCTTCTGTAATACAGCAACATCTAGGATAAAAAGATGGCAAAGCTACATATTTTTATATATTTGCTTATGCCACTTTTGAAGTAACAATTATAGTAATTCTAACACGTCAAAACTATACATGTAAACATCTAATTTTTGGTTATCTTTACGTTGGCAGGAATACAAGGAAAGTAGGAGGTGGCAAAAATATATTTAAGGCCTATAAAGTTATGGCACCTTTCAAAATAAGAAAATATGAACATATGAGGAATGACCTCAACTTATTTCACTAACTACTGTTGGTAGACATATAAAAATTTGCTGCTTTTATAGTTGTCTGTGGAAAACTATAAATTTGTGGAGAAAATGGAAATATAATTAATTCAATGTAAAAAAAATAGATTTATCAGCCTCTGCTATCTAGCCTCAGAAATATATCTTAACAATGAAATTTTTTTTTATGAGTTGGCAAGATTTATGATATTACAATATAGCTGACATAAGATTCTTGTTTCTCTTCAACAAAAACATTAAATATGCATTTTCATATGAATTATGTGAGATTATCTTTGAGCTTTGAATATCAATGGAACTTGCCACAGAGTATTCATAAAAATGATTTAATGACACAATTTGTTGCAAACATAAAAGAAATGTTACAACATAAAAGAAATGCAAATAATAGAGGTGGGAAACTTTACAATTGCAGCTAATCAAAGTAAATATTTTCTGAACAACATAGTTGTAGAAGATGAAAGATAATAATGATATTTGAACCAGGATGTAGGAAAATATACCAGAACATTTTTTTTGGTCATATTTTATTAATGTTTTCTTGTTCTCAAGTATTGTCCAATAAATCCATTTCAGAGGCCAAATAATAAAGAAGGAAATGCATTTTGGTATCATTCATTTGTGGTATGTAGTCAGAAGGAAACGGTTTGAAAAATCGAAAGCAAATCTTTGTTATTTTGCATGACACTGTATCAGTACATTCAACCATGCTGGTCAAGAAATATCTTGTTCGGAATTATTGAAGTTTTTGTAGGGAACCACATGTTCCCTGATGTTATTTACCCACAGTTATTCCCTGATAATGAACTCTTGATTCCATCACTTCTGCAAAGGAAACCGATAATATTTCTGCTCAGTGGAATATCTAAAGGAGTCTTCATTGTGTCCCAGAGTGTTTTCAGAAACTTTATGAACATTTGCAAAATATATAATTTATATGCACAGAATGTCTTACACTATGAAATGTGTCTCATGAGCAAACAAGTTACCAACTTAAGAAGAATGTTCCTTAAAGTACAAAAAGGATCTCAAAAACATGTCCCAGAAATGCTTCCACTTATGCTTACCAAGACATTTTCACCAAATTAATACATCTAATGTAAAGTAAGGTGATATTACTACATGTCCGTGGATGTAAACAATTTTGAATACAATTTATAAATGTTAGTATAATTCAGCTTGAAGATATAAAATATAATGAGTCTCATAGTTGTACCACAATTACTATTAGAAACAACTTAACAGAGAATAAATAAATGTTTTTTTTGTTTGACATAAACAGCATTTATTAAAAAGCAGCTTACATTTAGAAGACAAAATTTTTTGATTTCAATCCAGTTTATGTCATAATGCAATTAATAAGCAGGAAAATAAATTTTCAAAGTAAATTTTTCTTCATATTATTTTAGCAAGGAAACATTTTTTAGTACCTGGTACATTTTTACATAATAAAAGTTATTATATATTTAAACAAAAAAATCATAATAAAAAAAGAACAATGACATGTACTGAATATGCAAATGCTTTCAACTGGTTTTGAATAACTTATAAATGTTAATAAATGATAATGAATGTATATTATAGAAAAACATATGAAAAGGGAGATCTACTAACAGAAGATGAATATATTTATTCTTATTAAGTTTACTTGAATAGACGTGAGTTAAGAAATAAAGTCTAGTACGTATGATCAAATTTCTGTGTGTATGAATGTTGTAATAAAATAAACATTATGGTTTCAGTAAGCAAGCATTTATTTAATAGCAATGTAGCACATCTAAGTTGTTCACAAGTTTCACATCCATGGGCCAAGAGTTGTTTGAAAGGTTATTTTCAGATGCTAATTTCAACTCTAATAGGTTCAGGAAAGTTCTATTTTCTTTTTTATACGGTAAGTATTTAAATTTTGATCAGATTTGCTAACTGATCTACTAAAATTCTTGTTCTTAGTTTATTTTACTTCTATTGAGATTTTTTAATTTATTTTTTATTTTATTTAGAACTGACTCTTAATAAAAAAACTGAAATTTTTATTTGTCAAAAATTTATTTTACTTAAATATTTATTTTCACTTTCAGTATTATAAAATATATTTCTATCATATCAAAACCAACTTAATATTTTTATTTCTGGAATAATAAATTAAATATTAAGCAACATACATTTAAAAAAAAATAATTGCAAAAGTGACAGTTTTGAATTTCTGTTGCATAATTTTTTGTATATATTACTCCTAATGTGTATGTTGCAATCTGTTCATCCAGTGAACAATAAGCAACCTTCCCCATCTCAATGTTATGAGAATGATATGTAAATTAATTGCAGTTTTGTACAGACTCAGGCTGACCACTTCTGAGATGTGTAGTTAATTGAGCCCCAACCACCAAAATACACCAGTATCCACTGTCTAGTATTAAAATCCTTACAAAATCAATCTTTACTAGAATTTGAACCTGAAAACCTTTGACTAAAAAATCAGGTGTTAAACAAGTGATTTATGATAACAAATTTACCACTGACCTGCCTGGTAGCCCAAAACTTTTTACAAGTGTTAAAAAAAAATCATTTGATATTATAACCTGTTCATACTGAAACTTATAATTTTGAAAAAGTGAAAATAAAAGAATTAAATAGTTAAAATAAACTTTATCTTGCTAAAATGTATAGGTTTCAAAAAATAATTCCCATCTTAAAAACAAGTCTTTTCTAAAAAATTAAATTCCGTCCCAATGATGCAAGAGGTCTGAAAGAGATCTTTATTGGTAAGGCTGAAGTCTGTTATCCAACAACTGCAAAAAACTAAGAACCTAATATGTAAACTAAAAATAAAAATTGGTTATTTGTTGAAATTAATATAAAATAAGTCATATTATTCCAGTTGGTTATTTAAATGTAAAATATAACTACAGCGTTGCTTGAAAAATTAATGCAAACTGTAATAAATTAAAAAATTTGAAGTATCCATAAATTTTACAAATTAATATTAAAAATTAGTCATATTTATTTGTTATCCTATTTCTTATTTATGGTAAACAAAGTAATACAAAAGTAGCTTATATTATGAAATTAATAAAACATAGTATAGAAAATTAAATATATATATTTACACTGTTATTTAACAGTAGTACAACAAATATAAAATTTAATATTTCAAAGAAAACTTAGTATTTAAAAGAAAATAATTTTACAACATAAAAAACTAGCCATACTTTTTTGTAAATCTACTTCTTAACTTGTTAATGGAAATTTTATAACAATCTCATTCTGTAGAAAAACAGAGAAATACCTAACCATCTGACAATCTGATAAATATAAGACTTGAGAACTGAGGAAAATGGTACCTGAAATGACTTTTTTGAGTATTATTTATCATTTTTAGATAGATTGTATGCAATATCACTTTGTATTTCATATAATTACAACCAATTAAATCTTTCCATTCCTTATTCTATGAATTCAGTAAGCTTTCTACTAGTCCAACTTGAAAGAAGTAAGTCTTTATCAGGAATACTGTTTTCTCTAGCTTCTTTTCTATTGTGTATCAATAACACTGCTATTAAAACAAACAAAATCATAAATAAAAACAGTGATATATTATTCTTACAGTCCACTTTGTGGTTTGTCATGTCATAATATATTTAACCAGTAATTCTGTCAAAACATCAACACCATCTGTTTAAAAATTATACATTTTAATTACAGATGGTCTAGAAATCTGACATGAATTTCATCATTTTGTTGGCCTCCATGGTGCGGGTGGTAGCATCTTGGCCTTTCATCCGAAGGTCCCGAGTTCAAATCCCAGTCAGGCATGGCATTTTTCAAACACACTACAATTCATCTCATCCTCTGACGATTTACCTAATGGTGGTTCTGGAGTTTAAAAAAAAATAACGTGACATTGCAAATCAGCTGATTTTGAAGTTGAGAGTTCTAAGGTTCAAGTCCTAGCAAAGGTAGAAATATTTATACGGATTTGAATACTAGATCATGAATACCATTGTCCTTTAGTGGTTACCACACTTCTCAGGCGTGGTAACCACCAAAGTGTGGTGGTTACCACGCCAAGGTGTGGCGCCTGAGTAGTGTGGTCGACCTGGGAGTGTACAAGACTACACATCATTCACATTCATACATATCATTGTCATTCATCCTTTGAAGTAATACCTTACGGTAGTTCCAGAGGTTAAACAGAAAAAGAAGAAGGAGGTTAAAAAAAAAGAAGAATTTCATCTTTCTTAAACCAGCACCTGTACTTCTTCTTATTTTAATTCCAATTGATATAGAAGCCACAAATTTACCTTTATTATCAGACATTTACAATAAGCCATTTTTTCAGTATGATACATAATCCGTATAGCTATCCGTATAGCATATCAATACTCTAGGACTGAAAAGAGTAATTGAAAGAGATGACATTTTTTTAAATGACTTCTACCACCAACATAATCATCAGCTACCATTAAAGTATTTATGCTTTCCAAATAAAGACAAGGTATACAGTTTTAAAACCAATTAGAAAAACTTGTAACCACCATTGACCATTCTAAAATGATTGATCAGATGGCAAATTTAAATATTTTTCATTAAAGTATACAAAGTTTTAATAAAGTAGACAAGATTTTATAGTCTAGAAATCTGGACATATTTTGTCATAGACTAGCAACTATACTATTTCTCTAGTTCAAATTCAAATGATGTCAAATAAACAAAATGAATTAGAGTCTTAGTTAATGAATATAATTGAAGTTAACTGAACGTTGGTGTGTTGATAATACTGTTATTATGTATGATGCAGCCATTAAATATGTGATGTGATTTACAGTATGAAAAATAAAATAAATATATTTTTATTTACAAAATTACATTATACAAACAATTTTATGTTGATGAAGCCAGATTATATCAATAAATTTCATGTAAATGTATGATTTGGATCAGTAGCAAATAATATAAAGTGAGGTAATTATTAATATGTGTAATATTTACATATTATTAGATAAAAATACTGAAATGTTTCTAGATAGTATATTTTACCAAGTGATCTAATATATCACTGCTTGAATTGCATTGGTATTAAGAGGTTTATAAATAGGAGTCATAAATGTAAATTTTTAATGAGATTTTACAAATAGATTTAAATGTCTCTTAAATAAATATAATTTAAATAGTTAAATAAAATCACCGAAAGTAAACAATTAGAATAACAGTTGGAGCAGTTATAAATAAACAAATGATACCAACTTAGCAGAGGTATTAACAGGAGTTTTTTTAATACTAACTAATAAAAATTAGTAAATTTACAAAAACTAAATTTAACAGTACAAATTTTAAATTTAGAATGCAAAATAATATAGGTATTGTTAACAATAAATTCTGTGCTAATTGAATAATGAATGAATAAAATTTAGTGATTATATAAAATTAATTGAATAGAAAAATATAAAATTAAGTGGATAGTTGCATGATGGCTTCTAAAAGAAAAAAAACTTTTATCACTTCTTGAGTAAATGCTTAATATTTTAAGAAAAGCCATAAAATTCCTATCACTACTAAAAACTGGATAAACAATCAATTTATTCAAATAAAAACGCTCCAATAAATAAAAGCTAGAATTGCTCTGAATAAGTAAAAAAAAAAGAAAACAATAAAAACTAATAAATTGATTTAAGTAATATTAAAATTTTTAGAAGTGGTTACTACTAACTAGATGACAAAAGAATTTCTAGAGCTCTTTTGATATCACTTTGGTTGAAAATGATATTGTAGGCAACATCAAGCTCAAAATTTTTAACAATTTATGTAATTTCCTTGGTTTAAAGCGTATTTTTTTGGTTAAATAATTTTAAAGCAATGTTTTTCCTGAATCTTGATTTCGGTTTTATCCGACAAAAAAAAAATTGTCCTAATTGCTACAAAGATAAAAAAGAATAATGGAAAATATCAAGATAAAAAGGCATTCTAAACGTTATGTAGGGTCTTGAATACTTTCAAGGTGCTCCGGGATAATCCAAGGATTGGTCTAGTGGTGAACTTGTCATCATAAATCAGCTGATTTTGAAGTCGAGAGGTCTAAGGTTTAAATTTTAGTAAAAGCGAATACTTTTATACGGATTTGAATTTAGATTGTGGATACAGGTGTCTTTGCTGGTTGGCACCTCACATCTCAACAATGGTTGACCTGAGACTGTACAAGACTATAATGGTACTTCATTTTCATTTATACATATTATCCTCATTCATCCTCTGAAGTAAAACCTTACGATGGTTTCCGGAGTCTGAACAGAAAAAGAAAAAAAAGTTCTCTGGGTAAAAAGTAATTATGAAAGTAACTCAGGATTTTTTTTTTGACAAAGAAGGATGATGTCAGGAATTATTGACTGTACTCATGAATTCAACGGCAACGAATGTTGGAACTCAATTATTGAATAATTTGAATCGTTTGCTTATTGAAAATTAAGGAAGGTAAGAGGGTTAGCATATTCCTAATTGTTGCTGGGTAAATTTAAAAATTTTGTTCAATTTATTTACCCCTACTAAATCATCAAAAAAACCCTTAACGACGTAGTAAAATTAATCGAAAATAATCTGTATCCATAATTTTCGTTTATTGTGGAACTCTGAAAGTTTTGTTTATTTAATAATCCAACTGAACATAAAACAGTTGCCGAATTGAAGATGTCCTCTTTCTGCCAATCTGAAGCATTGGTTAATGGTTATTTAAGAGGTCTATTGCATAATGAAACTATGAAGAAACTTTTCTTTTGTTGCTTCAAGTAGGCGGCTCAAATATCGTCAGCTGACACAAAAGAGATGGATGCACCTAATTTCAAGGCATGCGGAACGCGTAAAGGGAACCATTTATTGTCAAGGGAGCCAAGTAATTTTGCTATTTGTAACGAAAACCAGGGAAAAAAAATCAGTCAGCATTCGCAGTAAATTGAAATAAAATGCAAATATTGGGGAAGTATAATTATAAAAGCTATCGGTGTATGTCATTGTTATTACCTAAGAAATATAGGACACGTTACTAAGTTGTCTTTAATTTTTATTTGAAAAATCGTCAAATATTCACTATTTATAGAAATTTAATCTAACTGATAATCAGCATAAAAAAATAAAACGCACTTTCAGCTGTAAAAAATATGAATGATAATATTAATCAAAATGATGGTGATTATTTAAGTGATGAAGTATATTTATTTAACGTGATAAAAATTATAAGATAAAATTTGATCCAGTTAAAGTTAACAGTAATGAACACAGTAAATCTGAATCTTTTGTAGTAGATACAGGAGTAAATAGGAATATTTACAGCTGTGAGAGTAGTTGGTGAAAAGTTACTTTTAGAAAAATTAAACAAAAGGACATTCTGAGTTAACTCAAACTCCTTATATTAATTAAATTGTTTCAGTAGCAATTTTTGAAGAGAAAGTAAACTGTCAAAATAAGATACAAAATCTTTTAAGAAAAGTTAGATTTATTTGTAATAAGAAAATAATTTTTTCCGTTGATGTAGTAGAAAGTAGTAAAAGATATTACGGGAGTAAATCTCCTTAAAACACATTGACGATGTGAATTAGGAAACCTTAGTTATACCGTTTAGACAAATTAAAGTACTGAAATAAACTTTGTTAAGCTTGAAATGTAACGTGAAATGAAGTGTATGAATTTTGTTCATAACTACCAAGTAACAAAGATTTAGAATTTATGCTTATATATTGAATGAGTGATCTGCTAATATTGTTCATTTATTTTAGAACTCTCAATAAAAACTTGGTATCATTTCAAATAATTAACTGTATTAAACACGCATATTGTTTCATTTGAATGGATCGATAGATATAAATAATATATAAGTGTACGTAATTAATAATGAAATAAATCACTTAAATCATTTAGTAAACTTATGTTCAATTTTTCAGGTACACCTTTTAAAAAGTAAATCATTTTCTTTAGCAAACTTAAAGGAAAATATTTTTAACTTCATTCGTGATTTATGTGTCTGGGGTCTAATGAGCTCAGGATTTTCAGGTTCAATATGCATTTTCAGGTATTACTTTATTTCTACTAACTGACTGAGACCGAGCTCCGAAGCTCTGATTGTTGAAGTGAGACAAATTTTTATCCACTACGTATTGAGGCTATCTCTACTTAAATGAATTCAAGGTATTTATTTAGAAATAAAAATAGAAAGACCACAATTATACATCCTCTATAATTAAAAAAATTGTAATTAAAATATAACGTAGCTTCATGTATAACTGCTTTGTGAAAGCAATATTTTTGGTTACTATAATACCAGCTTTTTGTCATTTATACCGCGTGCATAAATGACATACTTTCCAAGTATCGGAGCTCGGTTTTAGGCACTATGTTACGTATTAATACTAAATTAGAACGTCCCAGCACTTTTGGCTAATTTATTAGTGTATTATCATCTAATTTGTTACCATTATTTCATTTTGTAAATTTGAATATAAAATATTTCACTTTAAGTACTGATGCAAGATTTTAGGCTTAAGAGCAACCGTATTTTCAATGTCTTTATATCCCATACTCCTTAGATGTTATAATAAAGTTCTCTTTAAATCATAGATTTGAGTAGGATTTTTTCAATTTGAAGCTAAGGAGATTCTGCATTTTTGTCACTAAGTAACTCAGTTTTACTCACTAAAGACTCAAAGGATATCTTGAAAATACAAACAGTTTTAAAAATGTCTTCACATTTCTTCAAGCTACTCTTTTTGTTTACCTAATTACCATTTTGAAGAGATTTGTCAAAACAAACTTCAGAATAGCACAAACGTAATTTTGTTGCCATTCATTTAACTGTTTGACAGGTACTTTCAATTTTTCATCACTTGGCAACCAAAAATCTCTTCAGTGTTTTGAACAGATTAAAGTAACTAGTAGCTTCGTCCGGAGCAGCCTAATTTATGTAGCCTAATTTTTAGTTATTATAGTTCATTTCAGTATTGTAGAATCTAATATTCTTCGGAATTTACTGTATAAAAATATGGAAAAATCAACTACAAATCCAAGGAAATTATTCAGTGTTCTTTTTTCAACATCTTAGACCAAGTTCCTCAATTCTTTGATGATGACCAGTGACCCCCTTGCCGGCCTCCGTGGCTGAGTGGTAGCGTCTCAGCCTGGAGGTCCCGGGTTCGAATCCTGGTCGGTCATAGAATTTTTCACACACGCTACGATTCATTCATCTCATCCTCTGAAGATATACCTTAACGGTGGTTCCAGAGGTTAAACAAAAAAAAAAAAAAAAGTGGCCGCCCCAACGCTATTCTTCATGTATAATCAGTCTAGCACACTGTGATATTTCATACAATTTTTGTATGTCTTTTTTCACCTCATTAATACCGAACTCAGTGATATTTCCAGTAAATTTCAAACAGAATCATCACCTTGAGAAAAAAACTGTTCGAATTTGGCTGTCGGCAGTAATGTCGAATCATTAAATCTTACATTCAAATAAACATTGGCCGGTGGAAAAAAGTAGCACATCACAACAAGAAGTGTCAGTTAACTGGCCGAAATGGTCCAGCAGATTGCTGATACCTGTAAAAAAAAAATTATTTTACATTATTCATGTTTTTGATTTTAAATTTTCTAATAATTTTTTTTCAAAATTTTTTATTTCAGTCTGTCTAACTTTCCTTTTCATACTTCTATGAAGACTAATTTTTACCAACTGCGTTCCTGCTTTCTTAACATCCACTTTTCTGCTCCCACAATGTAATACATCAGGAGATATTTTGCTTCTCTTATTTCTATCTTCAAATTTGTCCAAGAGTTTTCTTTCTTATAATTGTCAGTTTTGGTACGTTTACTATAAGTCATTTTAGTGTGTTTTAAAAATTCATTTCACTGAGGAAATTATGAATAGTATTTATAATACGCCTTAAGGACCATCAATGGAGCCAACGCGTTTTGAGCCTTCTGAGTTCCAAATGTCTGATACCAAACCAATCACTAAGAGGTGAATACAGCCATCCATGTCTTGAAAGATGGAAAAGCGCTTGGAGAAGATAGGCTCATCACAGAGTCTATCAAGGCCGGAAGTGTTGTTCTGATTCAGACTTCATGTGCTCCTTCGAACCATCTGGTGCACTGAAAAGATACCAACTACCAGGAAAAAGGCTGTCATCATTTCAATCTACAAGAAAGACGATAGTCAAGACTGCAAGAATTACCGTGGCATAAATTTCTATCAATTGTTGGCAAAGTTTTCATGAAATTAATCCAGTAATGCCTGCCGGTATTTCGTGAGCAAACAAGCAACAAAGAGCAAGCCGGCATACGACCAAACCGAGGATACTGTGACTATATATTTGCCATGCGTCAACCAATGGAAGAAAGAATTCGATGTGGAAAGCTAGCAGTTATTATCTTCAATGACTTTCAATCTACTTTTGACTGCAACCACTGGCTGGCACTTTGGAAGGCATTGGTGACAGAGCTCATCCCTCCAATTGTTATTAAGCTTTTCCAGGAGAGCTAAATGGATCGTCGCGTTGAGTTAGATACGCATTCGAAATGAGCAGTCTGAGAAATTTTTCATTTGGAAAGAAGTCCGTCTGGGAGACGTTGCCTCCCCACTCTTTAACATCGTAGTTGAATTCACAATGTGACGATTTTTCCAGGGTAGAAGAGAATTCAGTTTGTAGAGGATAGCTGTCTGACTGACTTGATATTTTCCGATGACAGTGATGCCGATAGTTTGCAAACCGAACCGGTCACTGATATTCGTTATGAAAACTCCCACATGCCCAATCTTATGGCCTGAAAATAAATGTGAAGAAGAAGAAGACCCGTGGAGTAACAACAGACAGCTCACGCGCCATCGTCCAACTGGGTAGTGTGCAAATTAAAAAATTGCAAGAATTGAAATATTTGGGTTCACAGGTCCAGAAGAAGAAAGTAGCAACTACGGTGGAAATCGAAAGTCCAAAAGGTCAAACGCCTCGGCACTTCTTTCCCTGAAGTGGCGCTTGTGGAAACAAAACAACATACAAGCAAGACCAAAGTACGTCTTTTCCGATCCCTGATTCTGCTAATTTTATTGTTTGGAGCAGAAACGTGGATACTACTTAAGACAGTCTTAAGCAAACTTGAAGTGCTCCAAAAGCGATGCCTACGCCAGATCATCAGAGTCTCACTTCGCGATTACATCCGAAATGAGGCTATCCGCCATCGCTGCGAACAGCCAACAATCTAGGAACAGATTCAGAAACGGAGACTGCAATGGTTTGGCCATGGCTGCAGAATGAGTGAAACCGGTTACCATACAAACCTCTCTGGCATGAAAGAACTACCCATTGGAGAGTCCAACGAACACTCCAAAGAAAACGTGGATCAAATAGATCGATGATGATATAAAAAATCGCAGGCTGTCTTAATGAAGGCTTAATAACGGCATAAATTTCCATGCATGGAAGCGTTTTGTCAATGAAATCAGACAACCATTGGAACCAATAGCAGCTTACAAGCTTAGGAGTCGACCAAATGTCAGCTAGGGATCAAAAGAAGAGGAATTTTTATTTGGAGTATA
>JAAAKQ030479637.1:0-22543 GCA_010016005.3 Zanna intricata
GTGGGCATGGGGATTTTGAGGCCTACCTTTACCGGATCGGTAGAAGAGTTTCTGCCAACTGCATGTTTTGCAACGGCATGATGATGCTGAACACACACTTTTTGTTTGTGTAAAGTGGGAAGAGGAACGAAGGAAAAGCAACATGCTAGGGCTCACCGCGGACACCCTGATGGTCTTTTTATTGGAGACAGAGAAAAACTGGCAGGATTTCAGCCGCTTTCTCCGCTGTGGTGCTGCGTGCTTAGATGGCGGAAAGCAGAAGGCGAGGGTTTTGATTACACAGAGGCGGGCTTACGGCAGTAAAGCCAAGACAGGAGTCGGACGGCGAAGTTGGGGGGGGGAAGGACAGCCTCCTGCTGAATCGTCTCTGCTTGCGGAGATGGGCGGCGATGACTCACGGGGACTCCCAAACCCTTGGCGCTGACATACCAACACAAACACGGAGGAGCCGAGGAGTTGGACAACCACCCTGCTGAGTCTCCACGGGTCCCTGATTTGGGATGGGTGGTGATGACGCACGGGGACTCCTATCCTGCCGGCGTGGACACGTGCGCGCGCACACACACACACACACACATACACAGACAAAAAACAAAACAGTATGTGTGGGTATTTGAATGAGTGAGTGGATGTGATTTTTTTTTTTATGTTGCAGGTGCTGCTAACAAGAACTGAAGGCTGTATGCTAAGAGCAAGGTAAGAGGACTTGAGTTCACTTCGGAAATAGACAAGCAGAAAGCTGAAGGAAGAAGACGAGGAAAGACATAGAAAAGCCCACTGAGTGGTGAAGAATCTGACTGGAGGGGGAAGGGGCGACGGATAGCCCTCTGCTGAGTTGTCACGCGCCTGGGCTTGCTCGGGTGGGTGGCGATGAGGACGCACGGGGACTCCTGACTCTCTGATCCCAAAGGCACCTCCCCGAGGCTGAATAATTGCTTAATTGCGGGTCCGGTCTAGCGGAGGAGGAGAACGGTGAGGGAGGTTTAGTCGCTATGGGGCAGGTTATATATGCCTAACTACATCTTTGCAGTACCTGTTAGCAAGCCCTTGGCGAATAGCGTCCTGGGTCCGACGTGCGTAAATGGTATTCCTTCACCACCGGCCCAAAAAAAAAGAAAAAAAAAGGTAGCGGGTAGCGGAGTAGGTGGTAATCGCTCAGCGCATGATCCGAGGTGTACGGCGGGTGGTCCGTTTGCTCACGTCCAAGAGATATGATTAACGACTGATCAAAAAGATCTACAAGAGATTTGATTAATCTATTAACGTCGGCCCGATCGCGGTTCATCATGGACATTGTCCCGCCCGTCCTCGAACAGTCTTATCCGTTTACGCGCTTGGCTGTCACTCGTCGATAGGTCCGTAAACCCCAACTGGCGGTGAACGTCCACTGCCGACACGTTCCTTGCAGACAAAAATCGAATCGCAGACCGTATTTCAGAATCGGCGGGCCGCTCGGATTATTTGAAATTCACAATATAAACCGTACACAGCGACGCTACGACTGTAAACGGCGTCAGTATTTGTGCAAGGCGTGACGGGAACCGGGAAGCATGCGCGTTTCGACAGCGGCGCAAAATTTACATAGCTACAACCGATCGGCTGTACTTAAAAAAAAAGCCCTCTTCATAATCACAAAATAATAATTATTTTATTTTTTTTTTAATTCATATTCAAAAATCTTAAAAAAAATACCATAAAATCTGAACCTAAAAATAAAAATAATCCGATCCCAAATTTCTTACACAAGAAGATAGGTTTGAATTATTCATCAGCAAATAATAAAAAGGAGTGGTGAAATGGAGTGAGTGGAACATACAACACTTTTGTTTCATCCAGAGGTTCTCGCAAAAAATACCTCCACAAAGACAATTTTTTTTCTTCTATGAAGCGTACTATAGGCCTAATACATCCTTGGCGTTTAATTTTGTTTACGGTATCAATATTGAAATTTTACAGAACAATTAGTTTCCTTTTTTTTTAGTAAAAGAAAAATTACATACTTGAGGAATTTAAAAAAAAAAAAAAAAATGTGTGGAAAAACTGGAAATAATACATCAGCTACTGTTGAGGTCATTAACTAAAAAATGTTAACTGCCGAGTTATACTCAGCCAATAATATCAACTGTATATCACTTTACTTTATTTCGCTAATACAACGGCTGTTCAGAAAATAGTCGAACGTTATTTTTTTAATATTTATTATTAATTTTACAGCCTATCGGTCCTTGTCCCCTTCGAAATACTCCCATCCCCTATTTCACTTTTCCTAGCGGTGTTTCCACTTCGCGAAGCAGTCCTGGTTAGCTTCATTTGAAATGGTCTTCAAGGACAGTGACGAATTTGTTTTAATGTCATCAATAGTCTCAAAACGGTGTCCTTTTATCACAGGTTTTAATTTCGGAAATAAGAAAAAATTGCAAGGGGTCAGGTCTAGCGAGTAGGGAGATTGAGAGATGAAAGTAATCTGATTATTGGCCAATTGACAAGGCTGAATGTGAGGGCGCCACAACTATGATTTCTTTTTTGTGAATTTTTACACGTAAACTTGTAAAACGCCTTCATAATACGGACGGTTAATTGTTTCACCTTGAGGCAAGAATTCAAAATGCAAAATTCTATTAAAATCAAAAAAAAAAAAAATAGAAAGAATATCTAAAATCCACTTTGACATTGGATCGAGACTAATGTGCTTTTTTGGGGCGTAATGCTCCTTTGGCAATCCATTGTGTTGACTGAATTTTTGGCTCGATGTCGTAGCCATAAATCCAGCTTTCGTCTCCTGTTTGATCCTTTGCATGAATGTTTTATCGTCATCGATAAATTGATAGAAGTTGCCGACAAACGTCTACTCGATATTCTTTCTGCTGTTCGGTCATCGGAAGGAGAACAAACTTTGTTGCAACTCGATGCACGTTCAATTTTTCAGTCAAAATGTCACGGCATGATTCAATTGAAATGCTAACCTCTCTGCAAGTTCTCTGACAGTCAATAGGCGATTTATACGCAAGAGATAGTTGATTTTCTGAACGCTGGTGTCATCAGTTGAAGTCGAAAGCCTTCATGGTCGACGGTCATTTTCAATCGTGAAACCAATCGTTAACATAGCGTACGAACCAGAGCATCGTCTTCTTTATTTCAAAACCTGATACGTTTCTGTTTTCCCGAAAAAAAAAAGTTTCCCCGTTTCACGCAAAATTTTACAATACAACGTCGCTCCCGAAAATCATACATTACAAAAGTCGCTACTAAGACTTAAACACGTTGCACTCAAATAACAATAACAAAAACTAAACGACGTATCAACAATTCAAGAACATGTGGTTACAGAGGAGGATATGTAGAACACAATGCTGCCAACCTCACATCACTAAATATCTCCGTTAACACGTAATTAAAGATTTCTGTTATTTTCTTAACAGTCCTCGAGTGCGGTGAAATGGTTTATTTAACGCGTCTTCAACTGTTATTGTTTTGTCCTGAATCTACATCTTTCTTTAAAAGAAACATTCCAGCCGTCGGTAAACAATTAGAATAAAGAGATGCGTTCTATTGACTTACCCGAAACATATGTATTGTTTATATTAAATATATATTTTATTCTGATCGGTATATAAATACATTGTATTGCAGATCGTGTCAGAAAGGGATAGATATGCGACTCCCCTGATAAAAAAAGTAACAACAGCCAAGGCATTTGCTTATTGTACTGGAAGAAACCGTGGTAAACCTCGATTAAACAAGCGTTATAAATTATTCAGTTAAAATCTAAAATGCGATTAAGCCCATATTTATTATAAAATAGTAACTACTTAAATAAATACTCGTAAATTCCCAAGTCTCAAAAGCTTCTATGAGCTTCATTCTGAGAAAATAAAAATTCTACAAAGTAAAACTTTGGTGCAAAAACAAAAGCATACTTAGTAGTAATTTTGTAACCAAAAGAGATAAAACTATATATATTGTTTGTTAAAAAAATAAACTATAAAAATATATTGTAATTTTTTTTTCAAAAGAAAAAATAATTCAAAAAAATATATATATAAAAAGAGAAAAATATTCTCAAAAATAAATATAACAAAAAACCTTTAACATAACTGAGAATTAAATCAACGGCTAAAGTATTTAGGTTAAAGTTAAGAGATAAGTAAGTACATAATACACATAAACACACAACACGCGGACGCGCAAAAAAAAAACAAGAGAGTTAAAAATGATGAATGGGTTCTAGTAACCTAATTTTCTTCCTCTTTATGAACAGATTTGTTTAAAGATCACAAATAACATTAATTTTACAATAATAAAGACAACTAAGCATATACATTTTAATCAAATATACCAAATTAAAGACGCATGTATTACACAAAATAAATCCAGTTAGTCACCAAACTTGCTGTAAGAATCTAAAGAAAAAGGGGACACCACATTAAGTAAAATCAATACAACTCGATACCGCTTGGTGGATTCTACGCAAACAGTAGTTTATCTTAATACATCCAGTATATACAAAATACCTTAAATTAAAATTTTACTCATAGTCACGAGTGATAAATTTGAAATAATTTCTGTAGTTCTTAAACCACAAACGTGAGATAAAAATTATCTCAATATTATAAAGAATTTTCTCAAAACGATAGAAAAATTATACATACTGAACTGTTTCTAGAGAAGTAGCGGATGTATAAAAAAAAATAAAAAATAACAGGATTTAATCTGTTAAAATATTTCTCAGATGAGATGTACAGTGCCGATTTAAGGCTAGAATCGGGATAAAAAAATAATAGTTTTGGTCAACCGCATGACGATTTATGCACAGGCAGTTTTCTGTATTTTGCAGTTTGCTAAATACGAAACCGTAGTTCAACATGCGTTCCGTAGAAAGTTTAATCGTGATCCTCAGAGTGGCAATTATATTTATCGATATCATAATCGGTTTGAAACGACCGGACGACAGTGTAAAGTTAGAGTTTGTGACGGCCAAGGGTATTTGAAGAGCCTCTTGGAGGAGGAAGGTCTCGGCTTTCCACAAGCGGGGAATCGCCGCGCTCTAAGGATGCCAAGAGGACCCCAAAGGGGGGCTTCCACTACAGGAGCCCAAACGGGAAGGGTAGCAGGCAGGGGTAATCTACTGCCACGACACCCAGGGCTGGCTGATGTTATGCTGACAGACGATTCCGCCCCTCCCCCTATGAGGGGAAGGGGGAGAGGTATTTTAGAGGGTAAGAGCCCCACACAGTCATCTGTGCGGGCAGATGTCGGCTGGTAGAGATTTTTTCTCCTTCTACGAAAAAAGAGGGGGATATTTGAAGAAAATATTAAATGTGTCAGGGAATCTTTCCTGCGTAATACTAAAAATTGTGTTAGGAAGGCCGGCCGGCCGCCAACTAGCAATGCCGTTGATGACGTTGTGGAATGTTTTAAGGAAACGCTTACATATGCGTCCGTACGGGTTTACATCTATTAAAGGCTTATAAGCCTACACACTATGCTATGCGTGCCGAGTTCGCCGTCGAAATGTTGCAGCATAAAGATGACTTTCTCAGTCGTATTATGTTTAGTGACAGGTGGACATGTCATCTTAACAAAAGAGTTAACACAAACAACTTCGGTTGACAGGAGTTCACCAGGGGGATGTCATCTCCCCACTGTTGTTTAACATTGTAATTGACGCTCTAATGAGTAGAGCATATGCAGGAAGGCGTAGTACAATATGATAAGGATCACTTTCTAACCGATCTGATGTTTGCAGACGACAGCGCCATATTTGCTAACAGTGGTGCCGAGGCCACAGATATTTTCTATGAGATCTCTAGTACAGCAGACTTCTTCGGACTGTGGAGGTTCAGTGTTGACAAAATGATCAACTGACAGCTCACAGTCCATTGTCAAATCTCAATCCACTGACAAAATCTCCCTCTCCCGCTCACTAATCCCAACTCTCCTCTATGGATCACAAACTTGACCCTCCTCCAAACAAACTTGAACCAACTAAAGATTTTCCGAATTCGATGCCTGCGCCAGATCATACGGGTCTCACTTATAACCACATCCGAAATGAAGTCATCAGATCCAGATGCGGGCAGCAACCAACAGTTGAAGAGAAGATCCAAACGCGGAGACTAAGATGGTTTGGTCATGTAACCCGGATCGCTTGCCGCACAGACTCCTCTATAGGCAATATCCTACTCATTGGAAGATTCCAAGATCTGCGCCAAATAAAACTTGGTTAAACAAGTTGCAGATGACCTGAGGAATCAATGAATTGACCTTGATCAGGCCAGTATCATCGCTATAGACCATAAAGCATGGAAAAGCGTTGTAAGCAAAGCTCAGAATCCTACAGCACCACAACAGTGTATTGGTTGCGCGGCCGGTCACCGCCTCCAGTCGTCAGCTGGAGATCAAAGAAGAAATCACATAATGCCTGTATCTAGGGGTCAGAAAATCCCCGTGAATTCTTAAGATCTAAAAGGAACTCCCGAAAATTAAATTTTTTCTGTGCTATATCCTGGTGCTAAACTTAAGATCCGTTCTTTATCGTCAGTGTAAAAGTAACAGGAATAGCTTACTCAGATACGCTGCGTACATGGTTCTTTCCTCGAATGCAAGATGGATCGAAAAACTATATTTGGCAACAAGAAGATGCTGTTCCTTACTGGCATAAATCTGTACGGTATCTGTTGAATGACGATTTCTCGACCGTTGAATCGGTCACCATAAACCCGATGACATAGCTTGTAAGCGGTGGCCTCGACTCACCCAACTCTCCCGTTGATATTTTCTTTTGAGATTTTATAAAGGATCTTGTGTATGCGCCTCCGCTACCTACTGATGAACGCAATTCGAGGAGCACTGAAATTTCTGTCGCTTTCGTAACTCCAGACTGTTGGTTAAAATGCAGGACGAACTCTCGTTTCGGTTGAATGTGTGCCGCGTGACGAAAGGTGCTACACTGAACACTTGTAGGGAAAAACTGTAAGAGTTACTCTTACTCCTTCTATCGCTATCGAATCTATCGCGAATGTTTAATTTTTTGTGTTAATTGCAATTCACAGCATTAAATATTCACAGCAGTAGATTTATAAAGAATCATAAATAAACTTTTGAGCGGGCGTAAGCGAACATTAGGCGATAGTATTGCATCAACAAGTGCATGGACGATTGTGGTTCCGAAAATATAATTAAGAAAATATTATCAAGAGTACCAAATTTTGGGTTTACCAGTACTGAAGTATATGAAGAAGAAAGATCCCCTGTGCGTCATTTGCTCAAAAATTTTGGAAGTAGACAGCATGAAACCTAATAAACTTAAACGACATTTGGAAACGTTTCATAGTGAATACGTTAACAAACCCAAAGAATTCTTCGAATTAAAATCATATGAAAAAAAAGCAAATATCATTTTTAAAACAAAATTTTGTGAATGAAAAAGCTTCACTGTCTCTTACAAAGTTTCATATAAAATAGCAAGTTGTGAAAAGCCTCACACTATTGGTGAAGAGCTTATTTTGCCAGCTGCAATTGAGATTGTAGAAACTATGTTTGGAGATAACTTTGCCAAACAATTACAGTGCACACCTCTATCAAATGGTGCTAATGCCCGTCGAATTGGTGATATAGCTGAAGTTGTACAGCACCAGCTTTTCGGGAAGTTCGCGACAGATTGTTTTCAATTCAGGGTTGATGAGACAACAGATAGCAATACAGATGTTCATTTCATTACGTTCAATTTTGTGATGGTATGTCAGCAGTAAAGAACTAATTCCCTGCAAACCAATAGAACTCAAATCAATAGCACTAACATTATTTGCTACCTTAAATGATTTTATAAACGAGACAAACAAAGAATGAAAATGCACCGATGGTGCTTGTTAAATGTCTGGAAGATTGCAAAGTGTTCAAGCACTTGTGAAACAAAAATTTCTACAGTGTGTGTGGACACATTACACAGAGAAGTTCTGGCTTCCAAAGAAATGAGTCCTGGTCTGAATATTGTGCTAACGACGGTTGCAACCACAGTAAATTATATAAAAATGAGACCCCTAATATCAAGAATCTTTTCTCTACTATTTTAAAGACATGGTTGCAGTACATTCAGCGTTACTATTTTACTTTTGCTCCTTACTTAATTCTCAAGAAAACATCACTCCCCAAAACAATCCCGACATTACAAACTAATCGAGTAGAAATTATCTAAGTTATTTAAATCATATATATATATATATATAAGATATTTTTTTTGAGGTCTTGACATGAATCCAAGCTATTGACTCTGGAAAGTCATACAAATACTATTCTTTCTCTGATGACTACAAAAATAGGCCATCTAGGGACCAAGGTGTGCTTATCAGCACAGCTAACTAATCCTAGTAATGTGTACATATAATCTTTTCAAAAAACAGAAAAGTTAAGAATCCTGCAGAAATAAATTTTTCCAGCTAACAATTTTTCAGATCAAGATACAAAGTAATAAAAATAGTTGAACAAATTAAATAATTAGGTGAAATCATTCACTGCAGATTGAAGGAAAAATAAACATGGCAAAATAAAATAACTAAAATCAAAACAGCACCAAGTCTAACTTGGCAAATATACAATAAAAAATGTGTCTCAATAAAATCCAAAATTCACCATTATAACACAGTAGTTCTTCCAGTGGCGCTTTATGCTTGTGAGACTACCTTTCAGATTAACAACGAAAGTAAAATGGACCGATTACTTAAAACAGAAAGGCAAATTATCAGAACTTGTTTAAATAAAAATTATCAAAACGATGGAGTCTGGTGAATTGACACAAATGAAACAGTCTACAAACAAGTCGACCCCATTCTCAGTACAATAAAAAAAAGAAGGATTTCCCATTTTTCCACATATTATGAATGCCTAAGAACAATTCATCACAAGGAATTTAACAAAAAAACCTGTGGAAAATATGTTGGAAAAATCCAAAGAGATCTTCAAGAAATTGGTTTGAGGACTGAGGATGCCTATTATAAAGTGAAAACTAACTACATCCTTCAAAACAATATATTTATCCTTCAAGAAATTCTGGGAGAATCGAAAAGTCACACTAATACAGAAATTCAAGAGGAGCTGAAATATGGATAACAAAGTAGTCCAATGTGGCCTCAAAAAGTATAAAAAGAAAAAAGTATCAAACCGTCCAGAGATATACTTCTCTGAACTTGGTAATTTCTGATACTGTGTTGCATAAAATGGGGATAAGACAGACATGAAGAAATAATAGAAAAAAAATATGTAACTTTTTAAATAAATTATTTTTTTAAAAATTCAAGAAATATAATATTTTATCTCCACAAATAGGATTATTTTCAGACAGACTTAAGTAGTATGAGTCACAATATGTAAATTCATTCACATCATATACTACTGCATTATCTATTAGAATAGTGCCAGGAAAAGAACCCAATAAAACAGTCATGTAATCCTTCCTAACCAAGATCACAAAGAAATTGAGAAATAGGTGTTAAAAGAATTGTAAATTGTATTTAATAAAAAAAGTAAATAATAGATTAATATTTTACCAAATTCTTTCTTTCTTTGTAATTTGAGAATAACTAAGAGACCTGCTTTTAACCAACAGGCACTTTTATAAAGCTTTTGGACCTACTTTGCAGAAATTGGATAGGAAATTCTTTAAGTTGACACGCTGCTAGATTATACCAAGAAGACACTAATGCTACAAGTCTCAGTAGTGCTGGAATTCAGTTTTTATGGTGGCACCCTCAGTACACATAACTGGTAAGAGCAGATTTATATCCGCAAAACCGAAAGGGCAACCATTCTCAAGGTAGCAGACACCTGTCCCACCCTCATCCATCTGATGATCAGAGAATTTTTGCCAGATGGGAACAGCGTTTAAGAGTTGCTCATATCGTCTGGGATTTGCTCTATCAGCCAATTGATCAATGATTTTCTATCGACCAGCTTAAATATATGTTATAATAAAAATTGATTTTCTTTTAGAAAATAAAGAGCCACCTGAGAATGAATACAACTAAAGGAAAAAACTCCCATTTCATGGAACTCTCAACTCTGGACCACACACTGTTCAATCAGACTGACACTAAAGAATTTCCTAAGATTTTGAATTACCAATATTTGTGCATACTAGATGGAAAATGATTTTACTAAGATAAATGCAATCACTTCCAAACACATACCTTTTAATGTATAATAATACATTAAGTTTATTATAATAATTATATATAATATAATAAAATAATGTATAATAATAATATTGATATTATTATATTATATAAAATATTACAATGTATTTTTACAATAGATTTATTATTTTATTTATATATCAGTTAATATTTCAACTTCTGGGTTTTTAAATACCTATATAATTAAATAAAAGAACAGATATATGTTAAATGTCAACCAAACAAAAAAAAAATTATATCAGGAAATGAGGTTTTTAGAAACATTTTTACAAAGCTAAATGAAATAATCAAATAAAAAGATGATTGTATTATTCTTCAATCGCTAAGTAAAATTAATAAAACAAAGAATATGAAAGAAAGAATGTGTTAATCAAACATATACTTAATTATAACATAACAGGATATCATGTGATAAAAAAATAGATGAACAAAAATTAATACTGAAGTAAGGCTATGTTTAAATACTCAATTCACTGTTTAAATAAAATTTTATTTTTTTATGTCAAATTAACAAAATTAAAACAAAACAGATTGCAACAGATGCAAAAAATGTGTAAGAAAATTTTCCTCATAAGCTCGTACAAATTAAATCATTATTAATTTTCACATGTTGTCTACAAACAACTTTAAAAGTTCAAAATAAATAATCTTTTGTGTTTACTCAATGTTGTGATGTACAGGGCGACGAGTCAGTCTATAGAGTTCAATAATTACTTTTAATAATATAAATTGACATGGACTAAGGAAAACATCTTTTAAATAAAAATGAATAAAAACATTACAAGTAATTATTCTGTCTCTTGACATATCGATGTAACATTGGTGATACTAAACCCAATGATCTAAGGAATGAGTCTGGGATGCGCCAAGATTAGAAAGGTGAACATATAAAGCATAAAGCCTGAAATTCCTTACAACAAAATGTTCTTGGAATTGTGGTGTAAAACAGCAGACTAACATGTTCAAGAATGAACATAAAAACGATTGTTATATGGATTCAGATTTTCATTGTACAGCTTCTTAAATCTGATATCATGTGAAACATACACCGCCAAGGAATTACCAAAATAGTACTCTACATATAATATACAGGACATTCCCAGCTGAAGTTGCATGACATTACATACATGCTGTATTTATATTCTGAAAGAATCAAGAATTTTAGCTTAACCCAACAAGTACATCAGCTATCATACCAAATGTGCAGAGCCAGCCCTTTATAAACAGATAATAGCAAGGATGTACCGGCTCTACAAGTTCCCACATTCTGATCACTGATCCTGTTGGATTGCTCTACAGCCACAGAACCAACAGTGGTGGGAAAGACATCTAGGATAAAAAAAGAGGAAGATTGTGACAAAGGATGATACATCTGTGGAGAATTATCTCCATGGATGTATCAACTTTGAACTAAACAATTCTATCCAGAAATTAACTAAAATTCCTCCACAACAGCAAGTAAATCCCTACTGTATCTCCTCAGGAGAATGGATTACTTTTATTCAAGAACAGAGAAAAACTTTATCAATCGTATTAACACTTCAGCAGTAACATAAAAGACCTTCAAAATGGCACAAAACACATTTTGTATGCAATTAAACCAGGCACATACTTAAAATTATGTTTATGTAAGTAAACATAAATATATAGTGTTATGCTTTATCTAAAATTACACAAAACATTAATAAAAATAAAAAAACCTATAACAAAACTAATTCAGTACATAAGTTAAGTTTATTTTCATTAACTTATGAATCATGCAAACAAGTGGAGGTAAAAGATTTATGAATAAATACAAACAAACTTAAGGATTAGTAGAAGTAGTTTATGTATAGAACAAAAATATCTAAGTATGTACTGTTTAGTTAACAGAATCGCCAATCAACTATTCTGATATAAAAGTAATTAACCAGATTATAAATATTAATCTAGGGAATAATCAATAACTATAAATATCTTTTAATGGTTAGTGTGAGATTGTTCACAAATATTGACCGTAATCAGTTCTACAAAAAATACAATTTCAAAAGGTACAAATAAGAAACTACAAACAAGGTATTACACATTATTAGTATTCTGCACATGTGTGCACACTGATAACATTATCTTAGGCTTCATTATCTTCTAATTTATATAAAATTGGAAGAAATTTGTTTATAAATTTAGGCTTTTCAATCACACAGGCTGTGGTATTATTTTTAAAAAACCTACTTTCCCTTCAAGTGTATGTTTGCACTTATATGAAAGCACATGTTTCCAAAAATGACTATTATAAAAAAAATTATTATTACCTCTTTAAAAACTAATATGCTGGTAAATAATACAAGCTTAGTATTAAAATTTTTAAAATAAACACTATCTGAAAATGAAATACATTTAAAAAATGGATTCATTAATCTACAGAGTTAATTATACACTTTTTATTATTATTAGTTCTAAATATGTCAGGATCAGAACATTATTCTCATAATCTGAACAACAGTGTTACACATAACAAATTTATTAAGTTATGTAACCAACATATGTTCTTCTTTAAAACCCTTTTCAATGCCTTTCGCATCTTTTACACTTTGCATTACTGTTCTGATACTTTGCCAAACACCTCTACAGTTATTAATATCCACCCTTTTATTATCATATCATGTTAGGTAAAAAAGCCCTATTGAATTTCATGTTCGTACTTTTAAGTAAATTATCTATCTTTCACCTCTTTTTGTATGTTTTCTCATGTAAATTATACTGAACACTTCAAGTTTTATTGTCACTAGAGTGAAGCTGATATTGTATTTAGGCCAGCCTGATTAAGAAAAATAATTCCTTTTCTGCCCCATTACAGGCAAATATGAAGTATTAAAAAAAAGTACTGTAAGTTACACTTAACATCATGATGCATTAAAATAATACATATATTTTGTGAACACAAGAGTTACTACATATTCAAACCTGAAATATAATCAGGCAAGATTTTTAACATTTAACATATCAAGAAAATGTTACAGTCATGTCTGTTATACACAGAAGATTTACAGGAATTATTGGATTAACTTACTCTTATGTAATTGACTAATATCATTTAGTTTACATCAGTTCTTAGAAGTAATGACTGCAATATTATCTTAAAAATTCATAATGATTAATTTTTATTATTAAAATAACATATAAAGAGAAAAATATATAATGAACTTCAAAATAAATAAATAGCCTATTAATTAAAATTATTTATATCAGTTTAAAGAAACATTTATTTTCATATTTATTTGCAAAATACTGACTATTTATTCGGCATACTGAATTCTACTTCTACAAGGCTTGGGTATAAAATACACTGGATACCACAAGTCATGGAAAATATTTAGGTAGAAGGTGAAAGATATGTGGAAAATGGTTGTTTAAAAACCCACCGAGTTGGTATAGTGGATAAACTCGTCATTGCAAAACAGCTGATTTCAAAATCAAGAGTTCTAAAACTTCAAGTCCTAGCAAAGGCAGTTACTTTTATATGGATTTGAATTCTAGATTGTGGATAATGGTGTTCTTTGGAACTCCTGGTAAAGCCCACCAGGGCTAGGAACGGGAGGGGTGGTGTGGTGACCCCACACGTCAGAAGGTGGGTGTCTTTCACTACAGGGGTTGGGATGGTGTTTGGGTTTAAATTAACCACACATCTGTGGAACGTCGATCTGAGACTGTACAAGACTACATTTCATTTACATTCAAACATATATCAATCTCATTCTTCTGAAGTAATAACTTAAAAGTGCTTCCGAAGGCTAAACAGGAAAAAAAAGAGAGGTTGATTCAAATCCTATTCTACATGATTTGATTAATGAATGTAAAGCAATAAAACAAAAATCCATAAACTGTCAAAATATAGAGAATGTCTAATTTGACTAAACAAGTGTTGATGTCGAGTACACAAAGGGAGACCAAAAATAGCATGAAATGTTAAACTTTAGCAATGAAATGACGACTAAAGTTTTAACCTTACAAAAACATTCATCAAATTAATCTTTCATCAAATTCTAGGCTACAATCATAAACAGTTATTTGAATTTTTAAGTACACATGTAAAATATATTCTACATTTCAAGATTTAGAAAACCAACTGTCACATGGAAAAGACCTTGGACCCCATTCTTTTCTTATTGTTTATTAATGACTACCTCAAAAGCTTTGATTAATTATTACCCTCTTTGCAGATGATATAATTGTACCTATAGCTAAAAATAATTATTTAAAAGGACTTGAAAAGTCTACATCACCAGTTCTAAAAACTATTCACTGGATGGATTGTAACCACTGAACTTAAAATGCGAATCAAGTGTTCACATGGCCAGAATTTACATTAATGGTAATAATAGTATTTTTTTTGTCTATAAAACAAAATTTCTGGACATTTTTTAAAATGAGAAATTGTCTTGGAATGATTTCTTTTGCGACAAAATCAAACCATACTGTTTTGTTTTCAAGCGCCTTATTAAAGCTAAGTTTGTCGCCACCATTATTAAACATTTATTATCATTACTTACACTCCTACCTGAAGTATCTTTTGTGGCTCTTTCAAAAAGCAGAATGAGTTTGAAGATAAAAGTGGTCTGGCAGATCATTTTTTAGTACCTATAAGTATGGATTATAAGGAAAAATATTTAGAAAATTATAAATGTTAAGTTATCTTTGAGTTTATATTATGAATAAGCAATCTACGCTAAAAAGTAGTCATAAAAAAATAGACACATATTCCTAAAAACCATCAATATCCATCTCTGTCAAAATGAACAACAGAACTGTTTTTGTGAAATTAAACACAGTAGTTCAGTTTACAAGAAAGAACCTTATTGTGCTTACACTACCATTTTTACCCAATATTTAAAAAATTTTCCCACAAATTTATTTAAAATATAATTAAGATTTTCTTTAAAATAAAAAATACATATAACTCTGCTAATGAAATTAAATGCTTACTAATCAATTTTTTTTAAATTCTCAGTTTTCTGTGATCAGTGAACATAAATAAACACTCATATTTTTATTAACCCCCTTCTGAATTGTAAAATTTTTTGGTTTTAATTTATAGTATCTTCACGTATTTATTTATTTTAAAATTATTTCCTGTGTTTGTGTATGTTTTAAATAATTAATGTGACTGAAGACATCAATTTTTTTATTTTATAATTAAGTATACATTTTTAGACGCTGCTCTAGTCAAGGTTTTACCATGGTTTCCTTTTATCCATTCATCCAAATGTTGGAGCAATTTCTTTTTTTTAATCTGTAGATTAACACAGCTACTCATTCTTGATGTGATCATTATAATGTATTATCACTACTGATAGAATACAATATTTATTTACTGAAAAATGTTATGGGCTGAAGAGTCCCAAAAAATTCACTAAATACAAAGCATACTGTTTGGAAATATCTTTAAAGAACATACCACATTATCAGGACCCAAATATCCTAGACATTTTGAATGAAATATTGAATCCATAGTTAAAATAAACAGCATCAACAATTAATACTTTATCTGTTTAGCCTCCAGAACTTCTGTAAGGTATTACTTCAGAGGATGAATGAGGATGATGTGTATAAATGTGAATGAAGTTGTAGTCTTGTACAATCTCAGGTCGACCAAACCTGAGAAGCGTGGTTAATTGAAACCCAATCACCAAAGAACACCATAGTATTCAAATTCATATAAATCAACAATTAATAAAGGTCTATAAATCTACTTTTGGAGAAATTCAATACAAGACTTCTGAACAGGAAGGGACTACATTAATTGTTTACATTCACAGAACTTAAATTATTAAAATTGACTCTATATTATAATTTTAATAATAATAATTTTACATTATATTATATATAATAATTTTATATTATAATTTTTGTTGTAAGGTATTCATCAGAGATGATTTGGAACGCTGGCCTAGAACATCAAACTTTTGCAAAACAAATTAATTACCCATACTAGTGAGAGAATACTTCAGGAAATTGTGAGGAATAGTTGGAAAATTGTTAACCAGCTGTTTTACAGTCTGAATGTCATATATTCCAATTTTTATCCAACTGAAACATATTATTTCAGTTGTATGAAATCATTTGTATGAAATATGTTATTTCATACAAATGACTTTCATCCAATGAAGCAGAAAATGAGTTAAAAACTCATGAACATAATGTTTTTATACGTAGAATATTTCAGGCTACCATCACATAGTGAAATACATTCAAGTTAGCTTTAATATTATTAAAAATAACAAAGATATGCTGTTTTTTCGTACATAATTAAAGTAACTGGAAAAGATATTTTTTTTTACCTTAAGTTCACCTTGCTTTTGGAATCTCATAATTTTTAATTGCTATATTTCAATCGCAATAAATTAGATTTATATCAAATTTCATAAATGTTTCAAACTTTCAGGCTTTCCCCTCAAAATTAAAACAGAGAATTTTTTTATGGATTATTAACTATAGAAGCTCATGGACTTAAGCAAAAAAATACTGATCTGAGTAACAAATAAAAAATACTAAGCCTGACTGGGATTCAAATCCAAAATATTCCAGATAAAAGATGTGGAGATTACCACTTCATCAAAAATGTCATCGATTTCATATGCTTTAAATTATATATGGGCCTAAATACTAAAAATTTCATTGTAAAATCAATATAAATTCTCTTATGTTACTAAATATCTTTAGAAACTTTAGCATAACACAATAAACAGTGAATGTAAAATATTTTATTTAAGTCATCATCTGATAAGAGATATTTGAAGAAAGATTAATCATTAAATAATAAGAGATAATTATTGTTTAACTGGATAAGTTAAGTCTTTAAGTTTATCAAGAGACTGGTTGAATGAAACTTTTAAAATAGTTTTTTAAGCAGAAATCAAAACACCAAATCAACATTATATCTAGACTATAATCAATCTTATTAAACGCTGAACAAAGAACATAAACAATATTCAAGTATTACTAGGTTTAATATCAACTAACCAGAATAATATTATTATGAAACAATTATCTAAATATATTGTAGATAAATAATTAAACAGAATTTTTTAAAACTATAAATAAAAACATAATTTATGAACCTAATCTTAATGAGTTTATTTTGTTCATTCAAACAGTATTATTAATTTAAGAATCCTATAAGCTGCTGGAGGCAAAAAATAAATCACAAACTACAAATCGGTTATTGATGAATCTCATATGTTATGTTTTCTATTATAGATTAGAATTTATTCTGTAAGAAAATGCACAAGTTTAATTCTTGATACAAGTATGGCAAAATATAAAAAGATACTATATATAAAATGCATAAAGCAAGACAATAGAATTTCAAAGAGTCATGTGGCATACAACAGCTAAGAGTACAATTCAGATTTGGTTACCTACAATAACAGAAATTCCAGTTATAAAAATAATACAATACAAATACACTGGGTACAATAACATTACATTTATAAATAACAAAATGCTACAAAAAATAAACTAACTAAATCTCCACATCATAAGAAAGCAAAACAAAAATTAAATATCAACTGTAAAAATGTTGGATAAAATATAATCAAGCAGTAAGTAAGAGGTATGATTTCAATATTTTAGTAATAATAATAATAATAACGTAATCAAAAATTTAATTTCTGTCCATCAAAACATAAAACCATAATCTCTTTCTTGCTGTCAGTTGTAAATTATAATAATATAGTGATGAAAAAAGAAATAGAAAACCTACCCTGAGTTTCTTCTGGTTTGAATTTTTTGATAAGTTATCAAAAACTGAACTAAAGTAAAGTAAAAAAGTAAACAGTAAAAACACCTCATATACAAAAACACCACATTAATATTATAATTTTAAAAAATGAGCTTAACTCTACAATTACAAAATGGTCATAATTGGACATTCAAGTAATCGTATATTTTATATGTTATCCTAAATTTTAATGTAGTAATTAATCACTGAAAAATTAACTTTGGAATTTCTTTGAAGTAACATGATTTTAAACAACCTAAATGTTTGGTACTTGTGCACTTGGAGGAGTAAATTCAGTAAATAGATTACCGAATTTATTATTTAAATACTCAAAACATTACTGTGTTAATTAATCAAAGACGGCGAGCGAAGCGAGCGTAGGTCAAGTTTGGTTATATTATATTTATAAAATAAATATAAATGGTTAGAAAAATAGTAATGGTAATATCGTGTTATATTAACAATAATTTTTTTTTCAAACTGCAGTACCATCCAAAGTGCACAAGTGCCTAATGTTTTAAATTATATTGAAGTTAACTTAAAAGCTTGTAAAATAATATTTTATCTTATCTACTTACCAATAAATATTATATCGCGTAAATCAAATCAAATAAATATTCAAACAGTCCCTTCCTTACAAAATTCAAATAATTATCAGCACTTAAAACGTATAATTTAAACCGATACACAGCCTATTAATAAAGATAAAATACGCGCGCCTAACTTGTTAACCTAATTTCTATGGTATCTTTTTCCGAATATTCTTGAAATATCATAAGTAAATTTTACAAAAACGTTGCATTTAAATCATACATCATCGTATTTATTAACTAATCTTATCAATTCTTCATACGATTCTCTGGTCTTAGTATCGACGATTTTCTTCGGGTTTTTCATTAACTATCAATATACAAATATCTGACAACTAACCTATGAAAAAAAAATATATAGTAAGAAAAATTTGCACAGCTGTTTGATTAAATAACAAATACACCAATAACAATTAACTGAGACAAGTCGCAGCTTTTAAAATTTTTAATGATCCACTTTTATTTATTTCATACAATAGTAATAATCTTGTGAATAGGAACTGAACTCCCTGGGAATTATGTATTACTTATTTTAATGAAAATTATATGTAAGAAAATCACAGAAGAATACACTAATTTAATTTAGCTCACCACACGGAAAATCATTACGATTTCATTTCAAAACAAGACTTAATGCAAAGAAAGATTGACACAATCAACGCACAACTGACACAATCACCATAATATTACAATTTTTTATTCATCTACCACTGGCTACGAACAACTGTGATTTTGCGAGCTAAGAAATCTGCAAGACCAGTGTGCTCTAGTGTAGAATGATGTAACTAATTAGCAGCCGCAAATCTTTGTTGAATTTAAACTCTGAAGTGCCGCTCCTCACTCGCTTATTATTAGTCGTATAAATAAATATGATTTATAATATATATTATTAAACAAGATATTATCTACATTACACTTTTCACTTTATAAAACTAGACTTTATTATTTATATACTCGTATTTATAACTTGTGTGTACTACAAGTAATGTATCACTGGTTAGAAATCATTAATGCAACTACCAGCTCTGAGGAAGAACTGAGCCTCTACCAAAGTTATACTAGGTCAAAAATTGTGAGATAGTCAGTTCCTTTACATGATCAAAGATGCCCCACCATTTAATGACTAACACATAACAAGAATAAGTACAACCTAGAATTATTAAATTTTCACCATATATTTTATTTTAACAATCGTCAAATCAACTGTATTCTTGGCTAAAGACAGCCTAAAAATATGGAAATTCCAATATGATAATGAATAATAGCTGTATACCTTATATTTCTATCAGAAAATCATCTACAAAAGGTCTTAAAATTAGGTATTTCAATATTTTAGTCAAAATAAAAAGATATGACATTTAAAATTAAGTAACATAATCAAATACAAAAGCCTCTTTTGCGTGTGAGCAAATAGTATCACTATTTTCCAGTACTCTGGCTAAATAAACTTCAATTTGCATAAAAGTTAATTATCTTTCACTCAATATTTTTACGTAAAAAATGTGTTCATTAGAAAATAGAATGCCTTTAAATTCTTTAAAAGCTGAGTTACAAAACACAGTTACTGATTTTAACAAATCATAAATAGGTGTAATCAAATCGTGTTTTTTACTTTTTAATGCATCTCAAGCAAAGTATTCAGTGATATGTTTTTAAGAGATACATAATCATATTCCAAGTTTATCCTGATTCTATGAGGTGATATGGAAAACATTTCTGTATTTGCATCATGTCTAAATGTACTCTTTGTATTCAAGTGAATATCTGCAGCCTGTCTGACTAAAAATAGATTAATAAATTGAACACATATTCTGAAATATATTATCTAATAATATCCTACAGGGGATTCCTAATATTTTAAAGTTAAGTATCATTTGCCACAGATAAGTTGCTGCTAATTATTCCTAAAAAAGTTCTTTGGAAGAACAGTTTGCATGCATTTAATAGACCGTTTATAAATTTTAAGTTGTTATACTCTATTTCTGATACTGTTCAACAAAGGTGTGTCAAAATAGATCCAAACCCTCAGTGGAAGCATGAGTATACATAATTCATTTTACACTTCCAATAATTGAAGATGGATGGGGGCAATCCTTAAAGGAAGAATGAAAACATTCCAATGTTCATACACTTTAAATCTGGAAAAAAGGCAAGTTGTTTCAAAATATATTTTAGTTAATCAACCAAAGTTTTTCTTTGAAACACCTAAACCAAACACTAAGCTTGTCAACATTATTAAATATTTATTATATTGATGTATATTCCTGTAAAATTATAATTTCTTGGGGCTTCCTCAAAAAACAAAAATGATATCATCATTTATCACTGTTTGGCAGCCATAAATATGAATAATACAGACCAGTAATTCCTAAAGAGTGTGCCTTGGCATATCATGACTTTACAGACACCGCAAAATACTAAAAACATATCTTTGTTGTATTACAACATTTTGCAATGGCTTTCTTGTGGTAATGTACTGTCTTGTACATTTCAACTGAGACAAGAAATTTATATTTCTTTTAAAGAGGAGTAACATAAAAATATCAAACATCGTGTGAATGAAGATTTTTTTTTTTTTTTTAAACTAGCTTATTTGTGTGACTTTTTTTTGCAAACTGAATGCTCTGAATCTCTTCCTGCAAGGAAGCGTTCAGTTAGGGTGCTGAGAATTAAAGAAGGTTACAAAATACTGATGTAGCTTTTGATATTTAATAAATTAAAAATCTTAACTTATCAGTGTGTTTATATCTATAAAAAACTATCTTTGCTAAACAGATAGTCATTCCTAAAAAAATAACAATAATCACCTCTATCAAGTCAGACAAAAAAACTTCTTTTTCTGTTTAGTCTCCGCAACTATCATAAGGTATTACTTCAGAGTATATGTATGAATATAAATGAAGTGTAATCTTGTATATTCTCAGGTCGACCATTCCTGAGAAGTGTTCATATAAAAGTAACTGCCTTTACTAGGGTTTGAACATTCAACTCTGAAATCTGCTGATTTGTGATGACGCATTAACCCCTAGATTAGCCACCAGACAAAAAATGTTTTGTCGTTAACTTAACATAAAAAAATCAGCTTACAAAAAAGGGCCTCATTATGGTTCCATTGCAAATATTGATGAATTACAAAATAATTTTTTTTTTTAAATCTTCTCACGAATTTATTTAAGAGTACAATTAAAAATGTTTCTTTTATGGACATATTATTATTATGTTAATGAATTATAAAAATAATACAAACTAAAAAAAAAAAAAAAAAAGGGGACGTACATATGATTTCAAATAATTTTCATTAGCACCTACTTTATTATTATAATATTATTTCAAGTGTTTACATTTAAAATAAATAATATGAGCATTAATCACGTCTACTTTTATTTTTTAATTAATTATGCATTTTGTGGTGCTGCACTGCTCAAGATCCTCCATTGTATCTGTTCATTGAAAGCAAGAATTCATTATTAATTCATTATTTATAGGAGAGTGTTTTTTTATTTGTATTATATCTTGTTTACCCATTCCTGATATGATCTACATATATATTAATATTACTATTATATACCTAACAGAATAAAAGATTTATTAATTTAAATAAATAAAGGAACTAAGCTGGTTATAGAAGTCACTCAAAACTTCTAATTCCTTCTACTTTTAATAATGCTACACAATCCCATTACAGATTGTATTTATTTTCCATAACAACAGTATTAATTCTGTTATAAAAATGAATTAAAAAAAAAACACAAAGCGAAACTTGTACCATTTTTATTTGATGAAAAGACAAAAGGGATCAACATAAACAAATTTATAATTTTTTCTAGATATAAAAAAATGAAAACAATAATAAATATTATATTTTATTCCATGGTAATATAAAAATTACTACCCAGTCATACAATAAAAAAACATGTGCAGTTGTGGGAGTGGCCAACAGAAGTTATTACTTCTTTTACGAGTTATGGATGTATGTTTTTTTCTTGAAAAAATTCCCCCATTTCCAC
>JAAAKQ030479648.1:0-22540 GCA_010016005.3 Zanna intricata
GCCTGACCGGGATTCGAACCCGGGACCTCCGGATGAAAGGCCGAGACGCTACCACTCGGCCACGGAGGCCGGCAAGTAATCAGTATTTGAGGATCAATAAGATAATCTCTGATAAAGCCTTCCAGGGCTAAAAATAGAGAGAATGGTATGGTTAAAAGGTTTTTTTCATAAATTAATTACTTGTACTGCACTGTTTGTGGTGGGCTCTCATTTTTTTTCTGAACTTGAAAGTAAAAGGTTTGATACAAGGGAAAGATGTAGGCTTTGGAGAAAATGGATAACCAGCAATCTGGCCATAGTGATCATTGTGCACTAATTACACATAAGTATTTATATACCATCACAATAAAATATAAGGTAAAATGACTAGAAATAAAAAATAAATTCGATTTTTTAACATTTTAATTTTTTGAACAGTTCAGTCACAACCAACAATGACTATAACCTTTTACTTCTTCTGAGGTTTCACATATCAATTTATAAGTATACATAATATTTACTAACGTTTTATATATAATAATCAATTACAACAGCCTTCTGCGACTAGGTCAATCTATAACTAATTTTTAATATTATTTTACTTTGCAATCAATAAATCTATAGTAATACTTCTAGTCATATCACTCATGCTGAATCACTAATTACTTTATTTAAATTTACTATTTTTATATAACATTACACAAATTATTTATGAATTTTGTGATAAATTCACATCATTCATTTTACTCTGAAAGTTATTTATAATACTCTTTTAAGAGCTGTTCTTAATAGTAGAGTACCAAAATTTAAAATATAGAATTAACTTCCAAAATGACAGGAAAATATGAAAATCTGTATAACAAAGAATGAAAAAACTAATATACTCAACAAAACATATTAATACTATAAAATTAAATAAGCACCTCTTTATTAACATTATTTTGTATTACTTGAACTGACTGCAGTTTGATATAACAGTACTACAGTTACAATCTTAATAAATAGTTTTAGGTATGTTTAATAACAGTATTATTTGAATTAATATCACAATTGACAAATGTCTGTAGATAATTGTTTAAATTTATGAGAGATAGAGAAAGAGAGAGAGAGAGAGCGATTTTTTGTTGGGGAAAATTAAAACCCCTTTTTAAAACATTTAGATGACTAAATTAATTAACATATATTTATAATAAAAACTTACACTATATTTAAAATTTTTTAATACATTGATGGGCTTAATATTCATAAAAATACAATAACTTATTTAAAAGGCATGACATCTAAATCCATAAACGAAATTCATTTTTCTTAATTTCAAGGTGGTAACATTGTTTAGATATTTGTACATGTAAGTACTTTATTAAATAAACTATTTTAAACAAAGTTTGATTGTAAGGATTTGCTCATGTTGTATTTTGAAAACATCAAGTTACTGAATTTTTAATATAATGGCTTCTCTTTAGAAATTTCATTATTGTGAATAGAGAGTAGTATTAGAGTTCATAAATTCCATCTGCAAATGTACTGGTTAATTAAAATATGTAAAATACTGCTTCAAAATTAATGAAATATTCTTGAAAAATTTAATTTTAATCTTTGAGGTCAAAATTTTTTTTCTATTGGAGATTAGAAAAATAATCCTAGTGAGATAGACATGGATTATAAAACAAAATATTAAGCAGCTTCATACAAACATTTCATTTTCTACTGTTCAACTATTCAGAAAAAAAAAAAATTAAAAAAATTTTCTTCTTGTGTGCAGATGTTAGTTTTTTTGTAGTTTATTATGATTAATCAAGATTTTAATGGTAATCTTTACTCATTACCATCAAATCATCATTTGTTCATAATGCTGATTGGTTGTGATAGTATGTTGATATAATGAAAAACACCATTGATGTTTGATCATTAATGTTTACCTGTGCCACAATAATTATTCTACTCTATGACTATAAGTATTTTTTTTTTTTTTTTGTAGCAAATTAACTCTTTGTAGTTGGGTAAGAACAATTTCCTAGCATGGCTGCTATGTCACAATTAATTAATAGGTTTACAGTTGTTGTAATCATCATTCACAAAAGGTATAGTTTTGAATCTGATAATGAGCTATAAAATACATGTCTCTGGTAGGAAAATGAATTAACAGTCAATTACAACATAATTCATAATTCTAATTGAATGAATAGAAATAACTTTTGAGAATTATTACAAATTACATTTACCAAAACGTAGATAAGTAAATGCAGAATTAAAATTGAGATCTATAAAACCCTTAGTGCCCTGGAAAAATTTTATTAATCTGTCTCTCAACTCTTGACCTGCAATGCAGGACATCGCCATATTGCGCACAGCTCTGATTGATTATTATATAGGCTGTCCTCACACTTCTCTTTGCCTGCATGGTAGGCCAAAGTTATTATGCTCAAATGCTTTCTTGGCCAGCATTGCAGGCTTCCAAGGTTCAGCTTTTATTTATTTTATATGACATTTTCTGTTTTACTATAAAGTGTGGTGACATCATGGCCTCATTCAGAAATAACACATCAACAAGTCTGATGCTATATGTAGCAATAAGATTGATTCATATTTAAGATATTACTCATGAACTGAGAAATAATTCCCTTGCTTCGTCATTATAAGATTAGAACTATTAAATTAATTAAATATTTACTGAAATGAATTTTGTTAATAATTTTGTCATTAGTAAAAAAAAATTATCTTTTATTTGATAACTAAGCTATATTTTTACGTGCTTGTGTTCAAAACTAATGAACACATTATAATGGTCTAATAACGCAAAACAATTCCTGTTTTCTTTACTTGAACAATAAACACTTAATCATGTTTTCAGAAATAGTTTTTATTGTATTACTAAAATATTTATTTTCTAGACATTTTAGTAATTTTTTACTACATATTGAAATTTTTAATTATATTAAAATATTTTCATGCACAGTACCATCATAGTCATTCTTATGAAAATATTTCTTAATCACCCTGACATTAACAAATATTCTTTATAACACATATATATCCAATTTTCATTCCATACCTTGTTTTAAGCAGTTTTTATTACTATTTTTTTATAATGGTAACATTCAATATAATTTTGAAGTAATTTATTAAGGAATTAAAATTGAAATACAAAGTTAAAACATGATACTTAATTAAAGTTTATACAATAAATTGCAATTAAATTTACTTGTACATTTGAATAATCATTTAACATCAGTTGTGTATTTGAAGCATAAATAAATCAGAGTTGATGGCACAACAAAGTCACAATGTACAGAGAGTTAATGACGTAAGTAATTGTGGCCTGCAATGCAGGACAAGAGAGCTGTCAGGACAGCAACATCTAAAATATGGAGAATGCACAGGGAAGTCATTTTGCCCTGCACTGAAGCCAAAAGAGCACAAAGGGTTAAGATTTTAGATTTAGGTTGCGAGGTTTATGTTCAATGGTTTTGTTATGCATTTTCTGATAATTTTGTTTAATACAATCTGATATGACTGTCAATTTTAGATCTTTATGTAATGTTCATTATTGATATAAAAGAGTGTACTTATGATAATTCAAAGTACAATCAAGTTACAACTGGTATCTTTGTAGAATGTATTGCCAAATATTGATCCACCATCTGTCCATAATGGTCTGATAGATGATCTATATATAGTAAATTTTGTAGCTAAATAAACAATGATTGGCAAGCTTATGAACAAATGTTACGTTTTTTTCACATTAAATTTCTGTAGTTAGATCCAATTAATGAATGGATTTAGTGAATGTCAAAAAACTTTGAAAGTGTATTGGAGGGAAAATTAGTGGTATTAATTTGGTGACATTTATTTTCATTTTCCAATTAGTGAGCAAGGTTGCTCTTATAGTTTTTGGATTTAGCTAATATGTTTATTTCTTCTGACAGCTTTGCTGTCATCTGTGTAAGTACTAGGAGATGTAAGAAAAATGCTGGTGTATATGTTAAATAACATTGGACTTATGAGTGAACCTTGTGGGATCTCTGTCATAACTGGTTAATAGTCTTTTGAGAGAGAGCCTGTGAAATACTGAAAAATCTTTTTAAGAATGATTTTATTTTTAAATAATATGTATATTGTAAAAAAAAACACATTTTTGACAGCAAACTGTCATGCTAGACAAAGTCTGACACACCTAAAAAAGCTTCTGATTGCTATTGTTTTAAGAACCAGTGCAATGAAGTCTACACATCTCTGAATTTAGAAAATGGTTTAATGTGAAGTTCAGAAGCAAAATTGATGTTCAGGAAAATGTCATTTTTACATTTTAAAATATTAATAATTTTCAAATAATTTTGAACTACTAAGAGGTTGATTATTCTGAAAATGTGATTTTATTTAATTCTTTAATTGATTTTAGAATCATTTTGATTTTTGAAGGGTTCCATTAAACTGGAATAATTATATTTTAAAAATCACATGAAAATCTTTATTATTATACAAGGTCTTTATGAGGAGTTTTTGATTTTTAAGGATTTTAGAGGTAATTAGATCATAACCCAGTTTTTTCTTTGCTAAAGGAAAGATTTTAGAGTTGATGCAGACAAAGATCTAGACTGGTAAGAAGGGACGAACTTATTATTTTTTCTGCATAATATTATTGAACTATATTGGATACATCATTTGATTTAAATATAGAAGAAAAGTGAAATCTAAACAGATCAGATTTTGCCCAGGTATTATCACAATGATGACTTATTGGAGAAGGGATATTTTAACAAAGTAGTTGTAACTATAACACTCTGTCTTTAGTTAAAAGAAATTAAAAAAAAAAATTGAAACCGTCTTTCATTATTCTTATTTGCTGTTGTTTTAAAAAGTTAGTGCACTGGTAGTAGAAGAGTTTATTATCTGTGGAACTAGATGCTTGCTATCTATGCCTATCTCCTTTTCTTAGCATTATTTTTCACGTGTTCTGGGAAAGCTAATCTATACATATTGATGTATGTTTAGGGTTGACTACATAGCACTGCAGTTTCCTATGTATTAATCACAAAGGTTTCTATTAGATCTTCAATATTTAACAGAGAACAGAAGTTTTTGGAGATCGAATTTGTTTTAAAGAATTTTGGTAAAGTTGTCCCAGTTAATAAGCCCAGAAGCAAAGGATATTCTTCTTTAAGAAATATCAGAGATTACATTTTTTTTTTAGTAAAATTTCATGAAAGATTGATTGTTTTCTATTTTTTTTTTTTCTTTTACTAACATCATAAATATTTAAATTCTTGACAGTTATATATCATAATTTCAAATGTAGTAAACTTTTATTCCATTTACTAATTGCTGAAATATTTTATACAGTTAGATAGGGAGTAATATTACTCAATAATATTATAATGAAAAAATATTCCTTCCACTATTGGCTGATGAATTTGAAAGACATAATGAAACAGGACATTAATAATATGTAATTTATAACAATAGATACTTTATACCTTAAAATTATATGTAACAATGAAAATAAATCTTTCTGTAAATATCAAACTGTACACATGGTAATACAGGAAAAATGTTTTTTATCTAATTAATTATCAGTGTAAAATTTTAACCTCTTCTACTTAATTATTTTATACAACTATTATATATTTGGATAGATCATTCTCTTTTAGTCCACAGAAATACTTTGGTTTGCTATATTTCCATTTAGATTTAGCACTTACAAAAGTTATGTCACCTGCGCAGAGAATAATATTATCTGATTTGCTTGTGAAATTGCAAGCTTATAAGCAATTACCTTTGTTTTTAACATAAATTTTCACAATTATGTATTTCTGAAGAGCCATTTTTTTTTTTTTACTTGACGCATATGAATCAACTATTACAAAATATATATATATTAAATTTTTAGTAAAATAGTCAGAATTTTATATGCAATGTAATGAGCATTGAATTTTAAAACATTTTCTAATTGTTTTGTTTTTTAAATGGTTGGTCAAAATATAAGTTTTCAAAGAAAGAAATCATATGCAACCAGAAAAAAAAAAATTTATGGTCATAAAGAGTGTTATTTTGATCCCAAATGAAACATCTGTAATAGATTTGAAAGCCAAGTGTTAAAAAAATAAAATTAAGAGATTGCAGTTTTATCTGACATGATTCCGAACTTTGTAACAGTGAAGAAAAAAACAAAGAAGGCCCCGTGCTTCAATAAATCAATAAAAGTACAAAATGAAAGACAAAGGTAGGATAGATTTGGTAAACATTTTTTGACAACTTGTGCTTTGGATGAACAACATGAGTATAGATAAATAAACAGAGTCTACTTTGAATTCATGGATCTTCTGAAATTTATATAAAAAGAATTGTCCAATTGTTATTATCTATTATAACAATGAATGAAGACTGATCATTGATTTTTCACTTAATAATATAAAAATTAACTCTGTTTTATGATAGTGTCCAGAAATCTGTTAATAAATTTGAAATTGTAGCTGATGAAATTTATCACCAGATGACAATAAAAATTTCCACTCACATTTTGAATTACTTAACTCAAAAAACATTTACTGAGTACATCTGAGATAGATTTTGAAGCGAAATAGAATAAATGCTATAAGCAAAGGAAATTTTCTTTGTAAAGTTTAAATACTATATATTAATATCAGATTATGTAAAATTAAATTGAAATGTAAACATTGTTACCTCCTTGATACTACTGGCATAAATAACCACAACTGTTTATTACTAAAGTCTTATATAAGTAGTTACTTTTTATTCAAAATGAAATTATTCAAAATAAGAGTCTGTGCATTTCGGAAGTTTTAAAATATGTATTATAAACATAAATTAATTATTATCATGAAAAATTATACACAGCATTAACAACAAAAGCGTAAAAACAATTTATTAAAATGTTTAACTAGCAACTAATAAATAATTTTTAACTATATTTTACTAAATATAAACGTATTTAATTATCTTCTCTTACAACCATTTTGATGTAATATTTACACAAACACACACACACTCATACATTCAGATACATTTGAAATAAAAACACTATAAAAATACAATTTTTTCAGAATAGTTTCTGTAACTACAATATTAAATTAAAGATATCGTAAACTCTTTTAATAAGAGTAAAATAAAATAATATTATATAAAAAATATTGTGCCAATAATAATTAGGAAAGAATCTGATTAAACATCAAATATCATTATTTTTTAACTGAAATACATTTATTAGTAAGTAGTTTTCCTACCTTGTAGACATAACTGTAATTAGATTAGAACAGAGGAAATAATACTTCAAAAAATAAATAATTATTCCTTAATGAGATCTCAAAAAATGCAGTAGTTCATAAATGACCACTCGCTATGGATGTGAATTGTAGGAAAATAATCTGGCCGTGAAAAAATCTATTAAAATTTATTCTTCATTTATTCATCAATTATTTCAAGCTTACTTTATCATATTTACCCATTTAATATCTTTTTTTTATTAAACCATATCACCTTTTTTTATTGTGATTAACCCACATGTTAATGTTTTTAGTCTGCGTATTCATACACTGAATGTTTGTAACACTTTAAATGTAAATAAATGACTTATTCGTTTATAAATAAAGTCAGATTACCACACAGTCTTCCTATTTTAATTTTATTTATTTAATATTTAAAATTGAGGATAAACTGTTTACACAAACATATTCTTTTTACTTTGAAAAACAGAAGTATATAGCACCTTTGGTTTACAGAAAAACTTCAAAAAGGAAAAGAAAAAAAAGACTAACAAAATCTTCATTATAGATTTTATAGTTACCAACTTTTTACTTTCATTTTAATTATGGTTTTGCTTATAGAAATTTTAGCCTAGAGTAAACATTTAAAATCAATATAATTTTGTAAATATATTTTAATTTAATCTAGAAGTATATAGAATTATTCATTTTTAATGACAAACTGAAGTGTATTTATTTTAATTCAAGGTTTCTTAATTTTTTCTTGACAATTTTAGTTGCTTTTCTGGCTGTTTTCAATGACGGGTGCTTTTTTTCCATTCTAGTTGGCTGATGCAATTGCTGGTAGCTATTTTGAGTTAGAATGGTGAGGGTGGAAAGTATGTTTAAATTTAGATTTTGTCTGATCATTTAGAACGACATAAATCTGTGGAATGTGTATGTATGTGACTGTTTTCATTATTTTAAACTGTACTAAGATGTGATTTCTTTTTTTATTAAAAGAATAGTTTATTTATTGAATACAGCAGAACAATGGAAGCCATGATATGCTAGGTTAATATTTATAAAACGAAGCGGCAAACAAATCAAATAAAGCTTTGTTTCATTATTGTTTGTTTAAAGCTTTCATTTATTATACCTAGACATTTCATACATACTCTCTGAAATACTGTAAATTAGAGAAATTAGAATTATTTAATGTTCAGTTGTATTTTGTAATTTTAATCTTTGTACAGCAGATCCCTGAGTTTAGATTTAAATTTCTTGATTGTCCTCAAAGAAATTAATCACATTCCAAAAGTTAGTCACCATTGTCTTATATATCTCATAGGAAGCCAGACAGTTGTAGCAAGAAATAGGAAACAGACACAAATTTTTTATACTACTAGGAACTCGAAGCGATACAATATTGTTGTGGAGGCCAAAACTATATATACGTTTATGTAATCCAACTGGGTCAAAGAACGTTCTTCTCGCAGAAAGTTTTGGAATCCTAAGATGAGAGCAAATCTTATTTGTATTAGAAGTTGAAAATTGAGAAATTTCCACATCAAAAGTTGTTTGAAACTTGTTTGAAACCCTTTCTAGATGATTACTTGTACATGTTTGATTTCTACTCCAGATTGGTACAGCATATTCCAGGTGATACTGGACTAGTGATTTGTTTACAGTGAGACATGAATGAACATTGATAAATGCTTTGCAGATCAATTTAATTATACCTTGATTGCATTTTGCTTTATGACTGCATCCACATGGCTAGTCATCAACTCATCATCCAATAAGAAACCTAAGTCTTTTACACATTTTTCTCTTTTAATTAAATAATTGCCAATGGTACAGGAATATAATGAAATATGAGTCTTGCAGGGAAAACAAAACGCTACCGTTTTATTAAAATTGAGAAGTATACAATTATGTTGGGACCAATCCAGAACTGTTAAGATATTATATACTGTGCAGAATATTATAATTGTCAGTAATGTTTGCAGATTTATGATTTGTTTTTATGGTCTGGAGATTTGTTTTATGAGGCGACTAAGTGTGGAATAAATTTGTTTTGGTTTGTCATTATAAGTTAATAATATGTACAACTTTAATTGTCAATTATTGCCAGCAAAACATAGCAGATTACAAAACAGTGTGTTGTATATTAAATGTTTTATTTTATTTTGAAAAAATGTAAAATTGTAAAATAATATTTTCTTTGTCATAATAAATCATAAATCTTTTATGTTTTTTATCAGTAGCCTAATTTTTTTAAATTACAAAAAGCAAAACTTGTTGGCTTTTTGTTGTTTTTCCCCTACAAAAGTTAATTTATTGTTAAAATACCAGTAACAATAACAGTAATTTATTCTACTGATTTTTTATCTTGATGGTTAAATCTCTGTAAATAACTATTGCATTTTTTTTATACTTAAGTTAATCACTTTTAGAATAAAATATTCATAAAACTAGTGATCACAAAGAAGTTGCTTTTTTTTACATATAAAATCTTAAATGATTTACAATATTATTTTACAGATAAAATAACTTTAATAAGTTTTCTAAAGTCGATCTTTTCAAGACCCATATCACCTTTGTACTTACACATATTATATATATGAAATTGATTCAACTTGATCCACCCATGTACAGAACTGAATAAAATAAAATGACACTCACCTTATTTTTTCAAACAGTCTCTACAGAAGCGCTTTTGCAGCAACCTGTACCTTCAGTTGTAGTTTTTCTTTTGTTAAATATTTAGTGTTAAATTACATATTAAACTCAGTTAAAACATTAAGTATAATAAATTAAAATATAAAATAAAATAGTTTAATTTATTAAAGAAAATATAAACTGTTAAAATTAAAATTAAAAATAACATGTAAATATGATACCAAATATTATATAATAAGATAAAATATACTACATGTATTTTACCAGTCAATCCTATAGTAATGAACAATTAATTAAATGTTTACATTTCATTATCTGAAAAAGTGGTCTATTGCAGTTATTATAAGTGTGTTATCCTCAAGTTCTGTTTGTAAGTTGATCAAGTTAAATCTCCAAGTATAAATTATTATTTTGTGGGTAATGATTGCTCTATTATTTATATTTGTATATGCGAGATGTATGAAAAAATAAGTGTCATTTTATTTTATTCAGTTCTGTACATGGGGGTGGATCAGGTTGAATTGATTTTATACATACAAAATAACTTAAGTATGAATTTACCAGAGTAATTTCATACAGCCATCTACATCATTTAACATATGATGATATCATTTTTGTCTTTGGTTAGTTTATGTTAATAGTTTCATTTAAGTTAATACTTCTCTTTTTTTTTTACATATTAAACATTTCATTTCTAAATAACATCCTCTGTTGATGGAAAACATTTTTTTCAATAGATAAAAAATTGTTAAAAAATGTTAAAAGTAAGATGCAAATTTCTTACAGTTACAGCCTGCTTAGTAATATTATTATTAATTTTTTATTTAATTTAAAATCCTTACTGTCTTTTCCCAATATTTTGATCAGTGGCAAATTATTTATAAAAACATTACATTTGTAAGTCATTATACCTGTATAAAAATAACACTAATAAATACATATTTTTTGAAAAATTAAGTATAAATAAATGTATTCTTTAATGTATACATTACTAAGGATGTGCCTGAGGCTACTTATAAAAGAAAAACATGAGCAAAATCATTCAACACAGGTATGGTCATGTAAAATTATAAATATTACAGATTTTAATTATGTTTTCCCTTATTTTTTTTTTTGAAGCGTAATTTATTTAAAACTAAGGGTGATAGAATAATTGTATTTTTCATCATTTATTCATTTTGAAATAGATAATTATTAAGGAACAGTAAGTGCCATCTATTTTTTTTTAATAAGAAACCTGTTCAAATCAATAGACCTATTTTTACAAAAATGTAAATGTTTCATTAAGTAAACATTTTAAGTTTTGATTCATATTCCTTAATCATTGAGATAAGCTGTTAAATTTCTTATTTCATATAAGAAAGTTATTACAATTCTTTTAAATTATGGGCTGGACCAGTAGTTGAATTCAGATATGTTAGTCTAATCAAAGAAGAATTAGGTTTACATCTTTGAAAAGTAATGTTACTTCCAAAGCATTTGAACATATATTTTTAGATGATGTATTTTGTCCATAAAACTTCAATGAAAAAATTAGTAATTATAGTCCTGAAAAGAACTCTGGAAACATATTTTTAGGTATTTTAAGTACTTAGTAATTATTTTGTTATTTAAACAAAATTTAATGTAAAATTTATTTACAGAAAATAAAATAAATTATTAATAAGGAGTTATTGCATTGCCAAAGGTAAATTAATGTCCTTATTTTATAGTAATTACTTTTTATTTTCCACTGTTCACCAAATAAACTAATAAACGATTAGTTTAATAATCCTTAATTAATTTTGATAAGCATTAAATTTGTAATTTTCTTCAATGGAACAAGTCATTTTTGCTTTTGATTCCTAGGAGGTTCTGTTTTTATCAATTAGTTTATTATTATATAAACAGTATTATGTAATTTAGCATACAACATATCTTTTTATATATAATAAATAAAGACTTTATATATAATGGATATGACTGCGAGCTCATTAAATCTCAAGAATGATATCGCTGCTATGACAAAGCCTATGGTACTGATGAAGAGCAGTAGGCCAGGTATTTCAGCATGAAAGCTTTTCTCTTCTCCTCTTAGGTGACTTTCCTTGTTCTATACAAAGAAGTGATGTAACAATTAATTATTAATAACCATAGTAAGGTAATGATAATAATACTGTACACAGTACATTGTAAAATAAATAATATTTCACTTCAACTTTTGGAGTTCATCATTTTTTTTGTTACAGCAAACCCACGGCATCCTTGAATCAGTTATTAATTTAACGAAGTACCATGTTGTTTAATAAGAAGTATCAGTCACTGTTTTGAAAGTTTGTACTTATATTACTTTTTAGGAGGGATTAGGAGAGCTAACTTTACCTAATAGACACTTAAGCTGTTGGTTAATTTTTTTACCTACTAGGCAGGAAACTGAGTAATTAACTCAATTCAATCTGCTATAATAGTTCTGACATCCTGAGAATGGACCTTGCAAGTTTCAATCTACACTTACAAAATTCAATATGGGAAGAAAGGTCAAGATAAGGAAAAGTGTGGGTGGAGAAAAGAATGGCCTACCCATACAACATAAAACAAATGACCCACCTAGAGGGACAGCATGAACTACATTAGTCAGCACTAGTGCCACTAGGCTGCTGGCACTATCCTATTTACAATCTTTTGGTAGATTGAGTCATTTTAAACCAGGCTATAAGCAGAATGTATTTTATCACTGAGTTTGTATTTTTATCAGTAAAATATATTCTACAAAAAAATATATCCTCCAAAAAGTGAAGTTATTTGAAAGAGGTACAGGGTTCATAAAAAAAAAAATCTGGCTTATTTCTGCAATTGTATGTTAGGTGAAAGTATACAATTGAACAATGAACTATTTAACCAGATAGTGGAAGTGTGTGTTCTAAATTTCATTTTGGAAGACATTAATTTTATAATCTGATTTATTATATTGCTTTTGTTAAAGATTGTTAAATCGGATGACTTGAAGTTTTATTAGGTAAGTTAATCAATCTATGTTTTTTTCTGATCAGTTATAAAGTATTTCATGCTCAGTCTTATAAAAATACATATCTTAGATACATCAAATTAACATCTTTTGTAAATACATCTTCAGTTGTTTCAACTTTGCTACAAATAGAAAATTGCATCTAATCTAAAAAAGTTAACTAAGTTCTACACCAATCATATCAGAATGATGTTTATTAACTGTTCTCCCCTACTTTAAGACAATTCATTTTGAAGTGAAACCACTGATTACTAAACTTGTTATCTAGCTTGGGAAATGCAATTTGAATCAATTAATAGCATGATGTTGTAATTGACTGTTCAAAATTCATTAATCTCATTGAAAACAACTGTTTTTTATACTCATTAATGTATTATCATTGAAGTAGGCATGGCACTTTCACACATGTTACAAATCATTCATTTCCATCCTCCGAGGAAATACCAACGGTGGTGCCAGAGGTTAATAAAAAAAAAAAGTTTTGAGTAGAATATGTAAATTACTTTTCTTCTTTAACTGTACAACTTTGATGAAATCTTTTGAGAAGTTTCTGTAACTTAAGCTTAATGTATTTTGTAGGTTAATCAACTTTCTTGATATCTCTTATTTCTTTAAAGAAACAGAACACAATTTTTTATCTATGTCTGATCTGATCATAGACAATATTATTTCTTTTTACAAAAATAAGTTTAAAAATGAATTTATTACCAGTTTTTTTTTTAGTATTGGCACACAGAGTAAATTAATTGTATAAAGGCACCTACTTTACTTTAATTTATACATATTTAGTATTATATAATAAATGGTATATTTTGCCACTGATACATCTAATACTGTTATTACCAGTTAATTATTTATACATCATAATCAATAGCATTATTATTACATTGATAATTTATTACATTATATTCTTTTTTTAACATTATACTGTTTTGAACAGCATTATTTTAAGACACATCTATTTTAAAGCATTTCTATTACTGTGTATAATAATTTTTATATTGTAAATTGGGTTGAAATTTACAATAATAAAACTACAAACCCGTGGTAATTACCATGTAACATTTACATCTAGAACTGTTATTAACTACAGCAATTCTAATATATATGTAATTGTTTATTTATTATTATATTAAACTTATAGAAATATTAACATTAATACTACATCCAACTAACTGCATATTTATTTCTTTTTTATTTTATAATTGTTTATAATATATATATATTATTATGGTTGACTTGATAACAGAATTATCTTTTCAGTTATACAATAACTATAGAAAAAATGCAGCATTATATAACATTATCTATGAATATACTTGACTAGAATATTTACTTTACTATGAATATTTAATAATTGAATTATTTAATAATAATTATATTGTTTTGGGTTAATATTTAAAACTACTATTCCAAATTTCATTTCAGTTATTGCTGCAATAAAAATTTCAGATATGACTGTCAGCAAGGTGCAATCTGTAATCAAAGTGTTTTATTACAATAGCAAATGTCACATTTGCTATTATGTATTGGAATACAAGGATATATTAATTATAAGAGTTAAGTAAGATTAATTTAAAACTTACAAGTAACAAAAATATATTTTTGTGTAACAGTTAAGTTTGGTGATAAAATTTGATCTAAAAAACTAAAGAATTAATTTCTTATAAAGAGGGTCTTCATCTATTATAATAAAAAATTGAGTTGAATCTTTTATCTTCTACCTTAAATATAACTGTGAAAATAAGCTACAATTTTTTTTGTGCCATTTATCTGCTGTGGTGTAGCTTTTTAATAAGTATTTTTATATTAAACTAATTATGGCCCAAATACATTAAATTTTCCATTTTTTTTTTTATCAACTACATTTAATAATCTAGTCCAGATAAAATACTGACCAGTTAACAATTTACCCTGTTACAATAGTATTACTGTCATTACTTTGTAAGTTATACAAATATGATATGTTAATATGTTGAATGTCATGATAAAGATTTGCTTCTACTATGCAATTCTACATTTTGAAGAATAATTTTTTTATTATGCTGCAGTACAGTGATTTATATGTGGTGTATGAGATCCATATGGAACATATTTTATAAATTTATTTTTTTATTTCTCATAAAGAATACACAAATAAGACCATGGGATGGCAGATCTGAAGAATTGATCTTGTTAAAAAAAGTTAATAAAAATTAATATTCATGCTTTCAATAAATAATCCTATTTTGTCTTGTACATTATTTTGTGTTTATAATATTAATTTGAATGTTCCATTCTGTCAAACAAATAAGTCCTGAAAAGAGCTGATAATAACAATCACTTTAGATAATGGCATGTATTATAACCAGGAGTTCCCATAACAGTTTGGTTGCTGAAAGGATTTAAAACATGACTATTAAGTTCGTCAAGTTTGTGTATATATTAAGCAGAAATTCTGATATTGAGAAGTTTTGCTTTCTTCCTGGTATTGATTTATATACTTCAAATTTAATATAATAATGTAAAATTTATTTGCGAACATATATATATACTCATGTTTTAAACTGCGGGCACAAGATGCTGCATTAAAACTTGGTATGAAAGAAAGCTTCTTTTGAGAGGTTTTTTGTTTGAGAGGAGTACACAGGTGTGAGCAGAGTTTGTATCTATCTGAGTTAGACATAATGTTTGCATTTTTTGTGAACATATTCTTCCCATTGTCCCACTTATCATAGGACCTAATATTGCAATCAGTATCATTGTATCAAATGACCAGCCATACATAGAGGTTATTTAAAATCAGTTTATAAATACTGATTTATAAATCAAATTTATGATAATAAAATAAATTATAAATAATAAATTAATTAAATTAATTTATAATAATAATTTGTTTATAAATTAGATTTATGATATTATTTTATCAATACAATTTATAATAAAAAAGACATATTCTGTTTAAATTCCTGATATTTAAAAATATTTATTTATTAAAGTAGTCCATGTTTTATTACAATCATAAATTTTATATGCTCTACAATAGAGAAGGGTATATTAATTTTTTGTTTTAATCTTTCTATCCCAATCCTCCTTATGGTTTTAATGCATACAAAACATCTAAAAGTTCCTTTCTCTAAGAACAGTGATCACTATTCAGCTAGTTTCTAGGAAGAATGAATAAAATTATCAAATGAAGGGCTGAAATTCACTTATATTTGATGGAAGTGGCATCCTGATATGTAAGAATATATTTTGGTTCGTGAAAAAAGGCAACAAGAAACCATATTTCTCACTTTTCCTAGTAAGTTTTGAATTATTAAGCTATAAATTTGTTGATTTTATCAACTTTTTTTCAATCATAATGGTAATTAGATTTAAGATATGCTGTGCATATCAAGTCAACCACTTTTTAATGTTACATAGTACTTGAAATTAATATATAATATGGTTACCAGTTTTTTCAAATATATTTTATTAGATAATGTAAGATATGGTATTTTAGGTTTAACTATATTAGTACCTTTTTTTACCAATACTAGTTTATAAAAAAGAAAGGTAAACATTTACACATTAATCTATTTGACCAACATCATTATATAATAATGACTATTGCCAAATAATTTAATATTACACAACTACTTAAATATTAAAGTTAATCCTTTAACCTTAGGATAGGAGGTACATTTTTTAAATTGCATACATTAACATTAACTTAGAATAACTTTTGTTTCAGATAAAATACCCAAGCACCCTCTTTTAAACTACTTCAATCAGTTTTAAATGACATTTTAAGAAGAATCAACAGTGATTTTAAGTTTAAAATTTTCATTAGTATTTGAATCGAAAATAAAAACAAAAGCTAAAACAATAAATATTAGTTTAGTAGTAAATTAAGTTAATAATAATTACAAACATTAAATTTTATTTTTATAATTTTGCAAATAATAATACTTCAATGTTTTTTTTTTTTAAATAGATACATCCTTTGAATAAATTGTTATCTGGAAATTTAAATTATATAACCACAAAAAATTTATACACTATTTTTACGACATGATACTAATATTAACCAATATTGTCCTACCTAAAGAAATGTAGTAATGTTTTAAAATTATTACAATCTCAAGTAATTTTTAGAACAGCTAGAGGAAGTTTTAAAATTCATGTTCAGAGGAAGAATTTTGTACAGGAAGAGTTAAAACTTAACTTAACATTTTAAACTGTAATAACTTTAAATTAATTAGGAATTTTAAAGATGTGCATTAAAAAATTAATTAACTTTGATTATTTATTAGTTACTGAAATGACAGTTTATTTAAAACAATTCTATGTAAACAGTTGAGTCTTAAAATTAATTAAATAATTTAAACAAGGTTTTAGTAATTTTGTCAAATTTTACCTACCATGCAATAGAAAAATTATTTTTGAGATCTAAATAAGCTTTTGAACACAACTTTCAGTATGTTTATTGAATGATATTTTACTGAATATCATTGAGGTTACTCTAGTAACTCTCTAAATAATATTCACAAAACAATTCTAATAAAATGTTGTGAAATTTGATTTTTAACCAGTAACAATATTATTGAGTATTAATAACCCTCAAACTTATAATGTCATCACACAGTTTCGTATGAAGAAAAATGAGGAATAATTATAAACTTTATAAAAATTTGTTAACAAAAGTAAGCAGTTTCATACACTTATTTTTATTTTAGTTTTAACAAGATGAAAACTAGAAGGAACACCCAATAAATAATAGTATTTCTTTAAAAATACAACAGTGAGCACATGTTTATAATGGAATTTTATTCCATTCATGTTAAGAAGTTCTATCATAATATATAATCTATATAACTTTTAATAAAAAATATTCCTAAAAAATAGTTTTATTTTGAAAAATAATGCAGTATTATAACTATATTACAAAAAAATATATATTTTAACTTACTTGACAAGAATGTACAATGCCAAATAATAATTGCTTTATAATCTTGTACTTAATAAAATAATAACATCCATAAAGGAACTAAAATAATTCAAATTTGAATATTTTTTACGATATAATAATCTGATAAATAAAATTTTATTACCATGTAAGGTGCAGCTATTATAATAACTGGATTGTACATTGTACACTAAACTATGTGCCTGGGTGAAAAGCAATGAATAAGATGTAGACATTCAACCTGCCTTATTGAGTGAGCCAAAATTCAACCGATTCAATCAGTTCTCTTTTTAAGATCATTCAGATAAATCTTATAAAACCTTGTTGCATTGGTCATGTCAAATGAGACAAACTGAACAATATATTCAACAAAAATTTCTCAAGAAGCTGATAAAATCCCAACTGAAGAGCAATTATAAATTGATAGTTTGATCAACATAAACAAACTATCAATTGATAGTTTAATCACTATCACTATCACTTATTGATAGTTGTCACAAAATGAGGTTTTAAGAAGAAGAAATATCAAACAAGCAAAGGTCAGAAAGAGACAGAAAATAACGCCACATCTGTATAACAAATAATCAATAAAAATATTAAAAAACTTTTTGGAATAATCATTGTTTAACAATTTCAAGTATATATGTTGTCAATAGTAGATATATTTGTCATTACAAAGAGAAATTTTGGTTAATTTTGTATGTCAGCTGAACATAAGAAAAATATTAAACATGAAGAATGTAAGGAAAATTAATTAACCCTAAAATTCTAATGAAAGAATTAAAAAAGAATTACTACAAAGTTTTATTGTAGCAACTAAATTAAATTTTAGATGAAATTTTACAATTAATTTTCAAGTACAACACAGATTTTTGCAAATTTTCATAACTTGCAGCAAAAATTTTCAAATCAAATAATTTATTAAAGGACCCCACTTTATCAACAAACTAAAAATAAATACAGAACTGCTGACCTGCTTGAAAGCCTCATAATTACCCATAGAATTGTTTTGAATTAACAAACTACTGTGGTATATTTATGTAAGTGAGGAAAGAAAATTGAAGGAGGTTATAGTTAATTTAAGATTTAAAAACATTTTTTTAAATACATTATATTAAAAGGACCAATCCAGTTTTCAAAAACCACACCTTGCGTAAGTATAAATAAACTATTGAAGACAAATTCTTAGTTACACAGACAGATAAAAAACCACAAACAAATAGCTATTAATTACTGTAAGGAAAACTTTAAAATGTTAATGATAACAATCACAAGAGCGTATCATTAACAATTTGATCACTAACACACCATTTAATAGTACGATTAAATCATGCAATACGTTCAGTATGATATTTCCTTTTTTTTGTAAGAAGGAGGAAGACAATATAGTCTTATATATATTTTTTATGTAATACACAATAAGGGTATAGTACCAAGTCTTGTGAATATTAATGTTAAAAGTGTTTTTAAGGTACATTAATACAATATTTTACTGTAAGCCTTGAAAGTAAGTAAATAAAAATATCTTTTTGTCCTGAATACTTGCTGGTAATTTAAATTTAAAATAAGAAAAGATTATAACAACCTATCTATTTAAAAATTCATTTAAAGTACGAGTAAACTGGAAATCTGGTTTACTTTATAGGCTTTATAAAAAAAAAAACCTGTCACTAATAACATCTTTCAAAGTAAAGATGACAAATCCAATTTTAATACATACATAATTAATATAAAAGACAAATTTATTCAATAAAAAAAAGAAAATTATGGTAAATTAATTAGTAGTTTTCTTCTTTTTTTTTTTATTCAATAAAAATCACTCCAATTTGTTAAACCATGATACTATGATGTGCTAGGGATGTGCTAGGTGTTCTTTGGTTTTTAGCTGGTATCAATTCTATTACTCAATAGGTTCCAGTCCAAAGGTAAATATTTGATAAACAGATTGATTTTTAAGAATATTAAGGTTAAACATTCTATATACTTTATACACAAATGTTTTTCTTCAGGATAAATATCCTTTCAGTTATAACAATCTGTACTTAAAACTTGAATGAAGAGAAATGTAAATTAAAAAAAAAAATAATTTTCTAAAATCAGGTCTATTGATGGGAATTAAAGAAAATCCTATTTTTAACAATCTGATATAAAAGACACAACTTATCAATCTATAGCATGAATTATTAGAATGTGAAAAAACTGAGCTACATCATGTTATAAATTGATATACCAGATTTAAAAATTTTAATTTTATTTTGAGTGTATTACTGTTATTATTTTTCTAAAGTACTGGTATCTAAGTTCAAATTGAATATAATTAAATATAGCTAAAATCACTAAAATAAAAAAAATAAAAATTAATCAAGTAGAACAGAAAATTTTATCATACATAGTCCACGTAGACAATGATGTGTTTATTTCTAAATTTGTTAGAAACTTCACAAATGAAAAGAATAGATTTGTGGAACCTAACATTTCCAACTGTCAGTAAATTTTCATAAGTCAAATATAAGGCTAATAAACCCTTACCATTATTTAGTAACATTTCTTTATGACTCAATAAAACAAGTTTTAAGCTAACGCTATTTTTTTTATGGATAGTTTTTAGCATTTCATTCCTATAAAATACATATTATCACCTGTTAAAAAAATAGTTTGATTATGGCCATTTCTTTGGTTGTATGATTTTGTGTTGTATTAAATTCTTCAAATTCACATCATTTTCAACAAGTTGTAGTTTTAAATAGTTCAGATGTTTAAACATGAACACATAAACATACACTATAAGAACAGACGAAAGATTTTTTACATTGCATCTGTAGTTTTTCCATAATCTAACTAAAACAAGTCAGTAAAATAAGGTTTAAGTATTTTTCAAAATATATTATTCATAATTGTTTTTACAGTTCTGCAATGATGTATATGATAATTGCTACTCAAAGTACTCATAAATTTGGTGAGATAACATGTAAAATCTGCTGTTCATATTTACTCAATGAAGCTGTTAAACTACTTTAATTGTTATGTAAACCTAATTTTACTTAACATCTAACATCTATTTTATTACTTCTAACTGTTATTTTTTGCAGTTTATCTCACCAAAAATATAGTTTATAAATGAGTTATTTAAAAAAAAAAATAATAATAATAATAAATAACAGTCTGCTCATGATTATTAAAACATAAAAACAGATTGTTTGGTTATTCCTTTTAATAAGTTTGTTTCTTAACAGATGATGAAATGCAGACTTAAGTGTCATATCTTGTCTATCAAAAGTGCTTAATTATGCAACATAAAGTTTATACATTACTAAGGGATGATCAAAAAATGTTTAGTTCTTATTTTTCCAAAAATAATAAAAAATATATTACAAAAACAATTTATATTTGAAACTTTTTCTGAAGTGAAAAGTACGATCATTGTTGTGCTTTTATTATTTGAAGAAGGATTAACATGTTGCCCGATCCAAATCTGTGGAAGCAACAAAGCATTTACATTTAAACTATCCTTTGGTTAATTCAGATTTTGAAAAATGTAGTTTTAAAGAGTGATATCTATTAGTTTCTTCTTAATAAAGCAACAGAAACAAATAGAGTGACTGAATTAATAAGAACGTAATTAGAACTTATAAAAGGTTAATATAATTAAATACCATATTAACATCAGGGATTTTACACAAATGAATAGTTAAACAGAATTATTTTACAGAAGACACTGATTAAGAGGTACCTTTCAGTCTTTATATAATCAGCATTGAATTACATTCCTTGGAAGATGAATTACTCATTAAAACACTTCAAAAATTATATGTAAGTATGATATGAAAATTTTGCAGCATAAACATTTGACTGGAAATTTTCCCTGCAAAATTCCATGAAAGTCTAAGATCTGTTTCTCCAACAAGAGGATAACATATAGTCTGAATATTATTATTCATACATAATTGTAATTGCAATTATCTTTTTTAACATTAAAAAAAAATTGTTAATATTATAAAATCTGCACCTGATCATGGACCAAAAAAAAGAAGTTTTTTTTTATTCAGAATGGAGCGGTTGCTATAGTATGTACCAAACATTTAAAAAAAAAATGATTGTATATTTTATTTTAAAAGTTGGTACTTCACTTCCTAAATTTAGAAAAAATTTACAGAGATAAAAAACCTTTTCTTATAAAAAAATTTCAAAAATAGTTTTGATGAAACTATTGCGTAGTTATTATAACATATACAATCACTCTGTACTATATACTACTGTACTTAGAAAAACGGAAAAGCTTAAAAGAAAAAAAAGAAAAGAAACATGTTTAAAGTTCATGAACTAAACATTCTAATATCCTACATTATTGTATAAAGATTTTCTGCTCTGAGTCTATAAATTTTAAAGCGAAATCTATAGTTCATAATTCACTCAACTGATGTGAGAGTTTGCAATTAAAACCATATACTCAGTATTACAATAATTAACTGTAAATAATTAATTAACTGTCTTCAAGAAGAACAACTTTTATTAGAAGTTGTTTGTAAATTTGTATCGTTAAATATATGTTCAAATGAATAAAAATCACAGTTTCCTCCATCCCAATTCTATGGATTCTGATTTTATGAGTTACTTCATATGTCAATACAAAATAATAATATAAAATCAGTAAATTATAAACTGAATCCATTACACACACACACACACACACACACACACACACACACACACACACACACACACACACACACACACACACACACA
>JAAAKQ030479659.1:0-22538 GCA_010016005.3 Zanna intricata
GGACGTTTCTTAAATGCGTTATACGCTTTTTTCTTTCTTTTAATTGTTTCACTGATTTCATCGTTCCACCAGGGAACTTTCTTTAGTTTCCCTGATGTTCTGGGAATGTATTTCGACGCTGAGTCGAGTAAAGCGTGTGTTATGCTGTCAGCGTCAACTTCGATAACTGCAGTTGTCTGTGGGAGTATCGTATTTGCAGTGAAGCCCGTCCAATCTGCCTTTTCAAATACCCATCTTTTAGAAATGGAATGTATTTTTCTCTCAATGTTAGCTGCAAGTTGCACCGGAAAATGATCACTTCCATACAGATCATCTAAAACTTGAAACGAGTATATCGGTGCTATTGGTGCACTTATAAGTGCTAAATCTATACAGGACTACGATCCATCTCCATTTCTTATGTTATTATTAGCTTTAATGATTCTCTTAGCATGCACTGAAATTATTTACAACTTTATTTAACATCAATAATCTAAAGAATTGACATATTAAACATTATTTTGGTTAATGACATCGGCTAATTTTTTTTTTTGCACTGTTCAGTTTTTAAAATGCAGCATCGTGAAACTTTTTTGGAATCAGGAAGATAAAATAGCAAATTATTATTTAACGGGAAGCTTTGATTTACATGTTTTAACATTGAGTAAATAAATTGTGGCTTTATTTATTTAGATGTATTATCTCCCTTGATATTAATGTCATGATTAATTATAAAAAAGAAACTGCGCCATATGCTGTAGTCAGAAAAAACTATTTAAAAAATTGAAAACTGTAATACCAATTATTTTTTTGGTTATTATATGTTCATTATTAATTTGAAAAAAAATTTGAAAACTAAATAACGTAATCTTACTGTGGTAACTGTAATATGTAAGTAAACCTTTCGATTTTCATTTAAGGGCATAAGGAGGTGTTAATATTATGTTGTTTTTTTTAAATACAAGTTATGTTTTTATTATTTTGTAAGTGATTTTTTTATAGTTATAAATTTTTTTTTTATAAATTTCACGAGACCGTTAGAAGATATTCATTTTCAAGTCGAAAATTAAATTAAATTTGCTCATAGATTTTCAGTTTTTTGAACACATTTTAAAAACATTTTTGTTTTACTTTAATGATTAATTAACGTAATTTCATTTTTATTCCTTCCAAACATCAGTTTTAAATAAATTTATATAAGTAATTAAGTTTCTTTATTTGATTCGATAACATGATATCTTTCATTATTCGTAAAATTTATTTTAAATTTATTGTTCGTTGTCAAAAAGTAATTAAAAAAATGACGACGAAATTGGATTTAAATTAAAAGAAAAAAAAAACTAATTAAAAAATGATATATTTTTTTAGTACAGATTCCCTTACCATTTCAGTACAAGCATATTCTGTAACACCAGTGCTGAAAAAACTGAATAATAGTTTTTAAAAAATTTACTAATAATATATTGAAAAATTAGACGATTATAAGTAAGGAAATAATATTTATAAATTCCTCAGAAAAATTGAAGGTTTTTTTTAATATTTTATCTGAAATATCTATTGAAATTTAATAAAATGGGGCCTTAAAAAGTTATGGTTTTAACAAAGCTTTTAGAACTGTTTAAATTTTTTTTGTTTACTTTTTTTAATAATGGGAGCAAACTAAGCTCACCGCTATCCGTCACCCCGAGGCTGGACCCGCAATTAAGCATAACTCAGCCCCCGGGGCGCAAGTACCGATAAATGAATAGGATCATCTACTCACACCTTCACCCTCTTGATGGTGACTCGAAGTTCTTCTATCGCTCACTCCAGAGCAGAGGGATTTGGGAGTCCCTGTGCTTCATCATCCCAACCCATCACTGCAGGCAAGGTTGGACTGCAACACCGAGATGGCTATCCCCAACCCTCCCGGAACCAGTTCATTGTGAGCCAAACCAATGTTCCTCTTCCTCCTAAAGAGGAGAAAAAAACTTTTTTGGATTCCCAAAAAAGTTTGGGAATTTCGTTGGTGATACAACTGCGAGTTTTTTCCCAGCCCTCCTGACTTGTCAAGATCTTTTTAACTACGTCCTGGGAGGTTTCATCCGTGACATCCCCCGCTCACGCTTCATTTCCTCTCAACGTCCAACCGGGGAAGCAATTATTTCTTCCATCCAGCCACTTCCGCGGTGTCCCACATCTCATGCCATTCCGTTAATAAAAGTGACCGTGCATCATCTTTAGACATACCGTGACAAATACGATATCTTTGTCGAGCTATAGCAAGACTCTACCCTATAACCCTTCTACCTCCCTCTAATTCAACTCTTAAACATTAATAACGTCATTACTTCTTCTATTCTATATCTATACAAGGTCATAATACCAATAGAGAAAATTTGGAGATTTTTAGTCCAGCCAATTTTAAGCTAATAAGCCATTAGTAGAATTTAGGATATACATACATACATATAGAATTCAACTTAATTTATTTGAATTTTTTAAATATTTCTTTACCGTTGGAGTTCAAAAAAACAAAAATGTAGGAAAATAATTTTTTTCACGATTACCATAGCACAGAATTTAATATAATAAAACTGCGGAGATAAAAAAACACATAAAATTTAAAAACGTTTTTTTTGCAGGAAATTTAAGTTTTATATTAAGCTATGCCTCTTGTTTTGTTGATTAGGATGTATTTTTAAAAAATTAACAGTAAGTGAAAAACAACAGGAGAAATACCGGGTAATTCAGCAAGTCAAATAATAATTAACCACAATCTCATTGTTTAAGTATAGGGGTAAGTAAATAACTGTTGAATACACCTCTAGCAAAGTTTCATACGAATTTACTAACTTAACTGAATTCGCCTCAATTTTATACATTAATTTAATAGGGTGCGTATTGTTATTGAAGTGGATCCATCCTTTCTATGATACAAGAATAGTTTAAATTCACGTAATTCTGAACACTGTCTAAATTCATGCTAACAATCATCAAGTGTTGGGTGAGAAGTTTAAAGCTATAATTTACGCTTGGCAAAACTTTCTTCACTATTGCTGAAGTTGGATACGTTAATTTTATACATGCATATATATATATATAACGCTGTAAACATATTTTCTTTCCATTGCTTTAATCTTAATCTAAGTTTTGTTTAATGTAGTTACAAATATTACATGATACAATTTATTCAACCTTAAGCTCTACAACGACTGGCAAAAAGTGAAAAAAACTTTTCTGAAAAAGTTAATACTCCCTGATTTGAACATATTTTAAATAAATTACTTCAAAAAAGTAGATTACGAACCAGTAATTTTTTTTAAATTTTATTACACTGGTTTATTTACAATCTGTTTCCCAAATAATGAAACTATAAGTAAAGCATAATAAGCAACATAACGTGAAAGGGGATGAAAGAATGATACCTTCCAACACAGTACAATAAAAGTCTAAACAAAACATAATATTAAAAGTACAAAGAATATAACATAACTAAAAATGCACACAAACTCTTAACAAAATACGCATAGATCAATAAGTAATAAACAGAACAGAAAAGGATAAATAGTCAACAGAACATTTAACTGTCAAGAAAACAAAGAAGAGGGAAATATTTACCTCATAACAGTCTTAAGGTCCAGTAAATCCAACTTTTTCAGTCCTCTCTAACCCTTACTGTTATTCAATAGATCAGCCTTCTCAATCTGGGACACGCGTGATATGAAAAAGGAGTCGCAACGTTAGCCAACAATTTTACTCGTAAACAATAATGAAATTATTTTATGAGAAGAAAATTATTTATTATAAACATTTTACTTACATTTACAAGTGCACATATAAATTTAAAAAATTAATGACATGTTTCTCCATTATTAATAAAAAAGTTTCTTCATACGTGGATTTATGTTAGAAACACGTAAAATAAAATTATTTTCAAGTGATAAAAGACGATTGCTATATTTAGTTTTCAGCGCAAACGTAGACGAAAAACCCTTTTCACAGAATTAAGGTGTGGCGTAAGGGATTAATATTTTCAATGCGTCTAGGAGTAAATTTCCATATTCAATGGGACGAGTACGCCAAAACATATCTAAATATTTAGGTACTTGTAAATATTTATTGTACTTGTAACTTTTTATCGACAATATTTCGATAAGCTGGTTGTGAATCTCAACTGGTTACTTGCAGCTCCAACAGCGTTTGTATTAAATGAATTCAGTACCCTTCTCTTCCAGAAATCATTTTTATCTTCCGGGAAATACTCTGCCAACTGAATTTTTAATCTTACGCAAATGCATCTTCATGCTATCCAAAGTGTTGTAAATAATATTTTATTTTTCATCTAAATTTTTTTCAATGTAATCAGAAGTGAGTGGAAACATCAAAATTTTTGTTCTGAAGACAAATAATCCAGATATCAAGCTTCTGAACTTCTGAATGAAAACGTGAACTTTATCTGCCATTAATAAAATGATTTTATCACGTACCTATAAATGTATATTCTAGTCCTTTAAATGCGAAAATACATTAGGTAAGTAAGCCAACATTCATTATTACATTCATTAATACATTCATTATTCAGTAAAAAAAATATTGAGAACGGCGTTTGTTTACCCGGAAAAATATTATTAATTCATCTTGCAATTCCAATAACCGGTTATAACAGTTTCTCAAACGATAACCATCTGAGTTCTATATAGAAAAGTGGAGATTTTTTTTCTTTTCACCCATTTCACTACATAGTTTAGAAAAAAGCGCAGCTAAATAGTTTTAAGTAGGTTTCGTTGGGTTGGTGTTGAGGGATCACAAAATATTCATTACATATTTATTTTTTTTACTTTTTGTGGGTCGTGGAGCTAAAAAGGCTGAATCGCTACAATAGGTTAACACCAGATGGTTTTCATATGTGTTACGCTTATGTATGTACTTTGAGCTTAACAGATAAATTTGTTCACGAATAGACGGCACCCCTTAGTAATCGTGGATTTCCTGTTCTTCGTAAACCAAGGGACCTCCGTTATGTCATTCAGGTTTTTATTCTGCAATCTACGGATGATGTCGATATTCCTATTGGTTGCCGTACTCCGAAGTTATATCCATAGGCCCATATTAATTTTAAGAACGCATTATACAGCAACAGTTTTTTACTTATACGAAACAGCTAAAATAACTATTTAAAAAAACAGCTAAATCTATATGAAATAACAGCTAAAACTATTTTGTGTAGAAAAAATAAAAAAAATAAAAAATTAATTTTTGAAAGCCTGCATCTTCATACCCATTTGTAAAAATAATGAATTTTTATTGTAAGAAGAATAAAAAGCCTTTTTTTTCAAAGGGCACTTGCCAGAAAAAAATTTAAACTTTTTGATCAATTCAAGTTGGAAGAGTCGATGCATTTCTCGCATCGCATTTGTCCTAGAATATAGGAGGTTAGAATAAACTCAAATTGATAAATAAGATATCAAAGTTAAGAAAAAGGTAAGGATGTTGATCTGAAAGGACGATATATTCACAAAGGAACTCCAGGATGTGACAAACAGCCCCTTCCAGTGAATTTCCCAATGCTTCTTATAACAAACATCCTTCTCTTTTACTATCGCTCGGGAATTTGCAGCATTTTTATTTAGGATGGTGCGCCTTTTACGTAGAAAATTTCGTTAACCCATCATTCAAAGTGTGAGACGTTTAAAAATATTCATTTATGCATAAACCGCTTAACTAACAAAAAAAAAAACCACTGAACTATATTGTAAGTAACAAAATACTTGAGATTTAATTACGTTTATTTAACTAAAATTTGCACCCAATTTAAATACACAAACGATGAAAATTCAGATAACTGGCTAATTTATTCCAATTTCGGTAAAAATAACAAAAACATCTGAAGGTAGTGGAATTTTAGTATTTTACGATAAAAATGATTAAAAGATAAAAAAAACATGTATTTATATGACCCAGTTACCTCTTTTTAATAAAATTCTACTTTACAATGTAAGTTTAAAACCAATCTGGACCTACAATATTCAACTCTGAGGAACGAAAAGCAAGAGCAACATCGAAATTATTTAGCAATTCCAAAACAAACTATGTTCCTGAAATATAATAAATGCCCCATGGTTTGTAGAGAAAGGCAAGATTCACAATTATCAGAAGATTCCATATGTTCGGAATGAAATTCGGCACTTTAAGAACACCCCAACCTCCGTAGGAGAAGACAACCCACCTTGTGGTGATTCCGGTTGCCACCCCCACCCTTCATAGCCCTGATGAGCTTTAACGGAGGTCGTCTATTGACCTTCTAACTGATTACACACGAGTCATCAGCCAATGCTGATGACTCATATGTAATCAGTTGTGATGCCACCCATGCAAATTCCTCAGCAGAAATTTACATCAGTGAATTTTAACTCAGCAGTTACCGTCGCTGTTGGCTCCTTTCGAACATCTTCTCTCTTCTGTCCTACATAGTTGCCCTCTGAACTAGCTTACAGAGTTCGCTGAAGCATGAACCCCGCGCCTAGTCCAATATTTTAATAAGTTATAAGTGATTGTAAATGTCTCATATAATCGAAAATAGATGAGTATATACCAATAACACTGAAAGCACACCATGAAAGTTTTGATCGCAAGAACGATAATTTAGATCTAGTTCCCTTGATTGATCTCAAAATGATCAACTTGAAACACTCTAAACTTAATTGCAATTACGGACTCCAGTCTGGTCTACCAGAGAACGTGGACAGACCTCTTTCTTCCACTCGGCTCCATTGCAGAGTCCCGCGTGACAGTTACTTCATCACTGAAGTAACTTGCCTCGGCAAGATAATGCTACCCCTCTCAGCGGCTATGAACTGCTATACCTCTCAGTAGTGCAGTCACCATCTCGCTCACTCGCGCTTTACGAACATCTATGAACGTCTCAACATTCATGAGAACTATCTTGCTCTTAACCTGCTGAATAATGGAAACGACGATCGCCGGTTAAAACATGTTTTGGTTTCAGGGGATAACATATGACATCATTTTTCTGTTTGTAACATCTTTTTTTCTTTGTAATGTCAACACATTTATTTATTTTTAATGTCAGTTTTATATTTCATATGTTCCTCTTGCATGTTTGATTGTCTTCTTGAATAGTTCCGCTGGAAGCGTCTCTTTTAACATTTTATTGTTACAATTCAACGATTCCTTTTAGTTGTTATTTTTAATAATGAAAGTTCCTAAAAATTATTTAATTATTAACTCCATTATTCGGTAAATTTCGAGACCTAAAATCAATTAATTTCTAAATTAGAACGTAGTAGTAAACGTCTAATAGTAAAATGTTCAAAATAATATGCCATCCGAAATGTACAAATTAACTGTATGTGAGATTCTAAATGGGATCTGGCTTGGTGTTGATGTGTTATACTCAATTCTGATCTTTTGGCTAATATAAAGATGGCTCGAAAAATTGGCGTGGCCATCAAGAATGTTAAAAAAAAATTGCAGCGGAATAAATCCAATAAACTATCAATTTGAATTATTATGGAGTGAATTGTTTAAAACTTTCTTTAAAAAAAAAATGACAGCAGCTACTATCTCCATTGTTTTAAAGCCTAGAGAATTTTAAGTTTTTCCTCTAAGAATATTTTTATTGTTTTCGAAGGTGGCTTGCTGTATAAATTACAAATAACTGCGTATAATTCATATTTACGTTGTGGAATTTATCCTATGCAAAATGAGAACAACATTAATTTACAAAGATTTTCATAAAGTTCTGATAATTCAGGTCATTTCAAATTCAACAAAAATCGTACGAATTTTTTTGAGGATAGAAACAGTAACACTACTGTTTTTATTCAGCGTACGAAGTTTACGCTGAATAAAATAGTGGTATCTTCAAGATTATTTATCTAAATTAGCAATGAATATGTTAATTGCAAAAAATCTTTTTAGAAAAAAACATTGTGTGAGCTTAAAACCACACGGCAGAAGATAAAACTTCTGTGGCGATTGTAATCTTTGTTTCGAAGTAATATATATATACTTGTATATTAATGATATTAATTTTCCAAGTTTACCCGAATGAACATTTTACTTCCAAGTCTGAGGGATCAGACTTTTTCATTGCCCATCCAAAAGACGATCTATCCATTGCCCATCCCTTGCACGATGCGCTAAAAGACGTTTCACTTCAAAATATTTTAACACAATAAACATTTTCATAACCATTAGTAAAATAAGGTAAATTAGAATTAAAGTTCGTTATATAACTATTTCTTGTCAGGAAGATTGATTATTTCATTGATAATAAAATATTTTTGTTACTCTGATAGCTAAAGTAATGAATTTTCATTCAGTCACTATGAAAACATAAAAAGAAATTCACCTCATCAGTGCTCTTTCAATAGAACAAAGGATCTCTCATTAAATAAATCTTTTTAATCTGTCTATTTAAATAAGAAAAAACATACTAAAATATTATGCAATTTCATTGAAATCTTTTAATACATATATTTATTATTTTTATACAGATATAATTTCAGAAAATTTTTCTGTAAATGTAAGTAAAATTTCACTTAAAAATCTTGACAGAAAATAAATTTAATCGATCAAAGGGAGGTTCTCTTTTATCTTTAAGTTTGACATGCAATCTGCTTGTGTTTTTGACAGTTACGGGTCAACGTATTTTCCAATTTTTATAAAATTCATAATTCTGCTGTTAGAAGAATCAAATATGTGAGTTTTATAAAATTTCATTTTAGTTTTTTTTTCAAAATTAGATCCATAAAGAAATTAACTACCAACTGTTAGCTGTCGCTAGTTGCTCTTCAAATATACTACTACATTTTTCTCCCAGTAAACTACTCTCGTTCACTAAACGTTATGAAATATAATTAAATTACCGTAGAAAATTATATTTTCAATCGTAATTTATTAAGGAATACTTAGCTACTGCTTAAAATAATCTTACTGAATTGAGCCCTGTTCTCCAGGGCTCCGTAAATCAATGAGTGATAATTTGGAGGAAATATGTTTCGCAATTTTTTTTTTTTAGTATGTCATAGATGAAAGTGAAAAAAAACTTTACCAAAAGCATCTTAAGATTATATAAACGTGTACTAGACAAGTGTAATTCTGAACATAAATAAGGAATTGTCTCACAGACATACATTAGGCTTAAAGATGACGTAAAACGCAGAGTGAAGTATTTAACTTAGGTGATGAAAGACAAATTAAAAATGGTGCATGATATCGGACATCCAAAGTATAGGGAATACATGTAAAGTATAGGGAATACTACGACATGTTTGTAGCTTGTCGATAGGAACTTCCCTTTCTTCAAAAGATGAAGAATCGGACATTATTCTGGAATAGAACTTTTTTATAAATCGTACACTTATATGATATCACTTACGGGAAAGAACCTTAGAGTAAAATTTCATAGCAATCGGATAATGTGTTAGTTAATAAATGCATAATAAACAAAAACTAAATTCCGAAAGATAAAGTTAAAAAAAGAGCTTGCTCCTCAAGATTAATAAAATCTTTGATTTTATTGTATGTACTACATACTTATATATTATATACACAGATTAATGTACTATTTATTATATATTCTGCCCGTAGAATATATTAATTTATGTGTAAGAACTAGACTAATGTTATTCATAAAAAAAAAAACAGAAACTTCTTTATATTGAAGCCAACCCGGGAGGCTGTCGTATAATATTGAGTTCTATACTTTCACGTTCACTTAATGCAACAATTAGGGATATATGCCTTCCCCATTAATGACGCATGGTATTAAACCTGAGTGAGGGAAAAATTTACGATAAGTTATGCAATTGATGTATATTTAAGTTAAATTTTTACAAAATTAATATTTTTTAAGAAGTTAATGTATTTTCAGAATAAGAATAAAACATTTTCATTTTTTAAATAAATTGAAATTCAATGAATATTGAAAAAATGTAAGTTGTAATAGTGAAAATTCAAAAAATAAAATAATACGATATTGAATTGAATGTAATGATTGTACAATTGACAATATTGAATTGAATGTATTGAATGAATCGAATGTACAACAATAGTGAATTGAATGTATAGGTCCATAAAAACCTATTAGATAGGTTTTTTTGAACATGAAGATGCAGCATCTGCTGAGTGCTGATGCGTGTCTGTAGGACCAGCTCCGACCAGGAGAGATGGAAGGCTCCGGCGTCCCACCATCAATGTCTGGGCGAGGACTCCTTCACAGCACCTCTAGGGGAAAGAATGTACGACCGTAGTCCCAGTAGGGGATCCCCTTAGGAATGCCTCATTAGAGACAGAGCATAAAGACAGGAGTCCCGGAGAGATTACCTCTTTGTGGTCCTCTCATTAGAGGCGTGGCGAGTACAGAACGACCGATTTCCGGCTGCCTGAGTGGGATTCTTTGTTCTGTCGAGGTAGCTAAAGGCAAAGTCACCCCCCTGGAGCTAAGCATAGATCTGGGGACCGGGGTAAACGAAGGTAACAAAAAAAATTAATATAATTGTAAATTAATGTAACTGTTTAATTAATTTTCTTCACTTGTCATCAAGTTTTTGAAATATTACATAACGTCAAAGAGATTATAAGAAATTTTCTCTTGTTTTTTTATTTTTAAGCATTCGACGTTATTTTTTCCAAGTGTTTCATCAAGATAAATCCTGAGAATATTATGCAATTTAAACGCTTGAGTAAGAAAACGACAAATTAGTAGCATTTTACATTGGATTTTATTAAAAAAAACGTTCTGAAAATTTTTTTGGTTACATTATGAAATAAATTAGTTTTTTTAATGTTAAATTTAAAAAAAATAAACCTTTTAGAAAAAAGGATGAAATGTTATGTGCAATTTTACTGTATTGTAATAACATAAAACATTTAGGGTTACCAATTCTGATGATGGAAGGATAATTGAAGAAAGAAATTATAAGAAAAACGTAATTAAATTGCAAATTAATTTTAAAAAATAAACATTTATCAAGTATTATAAAATTTCTTTACATTGTACGCTATAGTTAATTGTCGTTCTCTGTGCATATCAGTTATAGTAATCGCAAATTAATTCTTAAGGTGCGTACACAATTGGTAATAGTAAAATGCAATGTAATGTTGGTCTAATGGGGATGTTCTAGGGTGTTCCTATGCCTCTTTGCGCGGAAATTTTGAAAAAATCACATTTTCTTAAAAATCTGGACTGCAAAATTATTGTGCAAAAACTGTTGGACCGATTTTGTGAAATTTCGCATGTTGCTTTATTATATCAAAAAGTTTTTTGAGGTAAATACGATGGTGTTATGTATAGTATAAGTACTCGAAAAAATGTCCAAAAATGTTGTGTTTATTTTTCATTTTTTTTGACAGTTACTGCTATTGTTGCATCAATAATGATGTATTTTTCGATTTTCAACCGATGATATTACGTACAAAATTTAATAAAAAAACTTGATTCTTTCGATTTTTCCCTCTAAAACAGTTATCTAGGGAAAAAAGAGAAAAAAATGGATAGTTTTACAATTTTTAATATTTGTTTAATAAATTTTTTACTATGCCTTCTTCAACTGACATTCAACAAAATATCATTTCTGATAATATTCCGGAAAATTAAAGCAAAAATTTGCTGTCATATAGAAAAGTCCAAATATGACCATTTTAAAGCACATACTGCCTGGACGACAATAATAATAGACATATTTCAACAAATATCTGAGATTTTCATAAGGTCAACAGACCTCTACCACCCAGAGTTCTATCAGAATAGTATTATGGATAACTTTTTCTCATCAAAATTTTTCGAAATAAAAATTATGAACTATGAATCTCGTAACACACCTTATTCTATATATCGGTCTCACAACAAGTATGGTTATCGTATTCGTTGTGAGACCGATATGCCATATCTTGTTTCAAAGATTTTATCATCAGGCACATTAGATTACATTTCTATGAAGAAGTTGAAGGAAGATATTCTTAAAGTTTTATTTAAAATTCAGTTAAGTAACACTAAGGAGAAAACTGGAGATCTAAATATAAATATTTATCAGGATAAGGAGATCATTTTTGTTTTTTTTAATTAATCATAAGTTAATTTTTATTTTATGTTTTATTTTTCTATCGAATTATTTCTGTTCTTTGTTTTAACTTTGTGTTTATTTATTTGGCAGCACGTGATAAACTGATGGTTTGTTTAGGGGATCCTATAAAAATATAAATTGAAAAAAAAAAAAATATTATTATTATTAATTAATTTGTTTATAATTACATCTTGTCAAATTATAAAAATGGAATGGGCGGATGATAAATCTTTGTTACTTATTGCAGCTATCACCATTTCAATTATATGAAATCCAGCAAACTAAAATTATTGTAAAAACATGTTACGAAAAAAATCTACGTAAATAAAACTATCTATTAAAATAAAAGCGACATTATCAATTCGATCGGAAGAGACATACCGCAGAATATGTGTAAAAAAATACTTATTAATCGAGAGCAGTCAGTGAATATTGCTATTTCATCTGTTTTGTTATTCGGTTGCATGCGTCTTTGGAAGCGACGTATACACTTACGAACACTAGTTTTCATTACGTGATAAGGTTTTAAGTATGTACATGTCATTAGAATGTATTATTAATCTCGTACATGGTATCTATAATTGTTTGTTTATTGTTAAAATCAATAGTTTTATTTTTAACTATTAGGATGTTGTTTTAGAATGAATTTGTGGGTTGATAACATGTAGAAAACAACTACATGTAATTCTGGTGAAGGTGGTTTAGTTATGTTGCGTTCGGGTTACCGATTATACCCGATTATAAGCGGAAGACACGATCATACTCAACGTTACAGACATTCCGTTACGTGTTTATGTTGTGGTTATTAAATGTTTGTGTTAGGCTGCAGTGTGCAATTATAATTCTTGATGTTTGTCTAAAAATTGTATTTGTACTACATACATATTTGCTATTGGTGCCGTAAGTAATTTATTTATTATTAACGTATGGTATTTAAAAAAAAAAAAAGATTAAATGTAGCTTCTACCTGGAATATGCTTTTAAACGTAATATTTTATTTTGTCAAGCTAGGTTATTTTTTCCCTTATAGACGTGGTTTTTGCTAACATAAGTGGTAATATAATTGTGTGTGATATATTAGTGTGAGCCTGTCTTCTAAATCTGTAGTATGTTTTTTAATGTATTTATTTTAACAAATACATTTATTTATATGCTTTTAATTATTATAAAATTGTATATCATAATTAATATTAAAAATTCCTTATAAAAATTCATATTTTTAACAGTATATTAAATAACCAGTAAAATAACGTACTAGTTTCTAAATAACTAAACAACAGTATAAATTTTAAATTAAACTTCTGTGATGATTTACAGAATCAAATTGTATAGTAAAACGTTTTTCTTAAATATTTAATTCTAAAAAAATTTCAGATATCTTTTCAACAAACCTCATTCAATGGACTTTGTATTTTCACACTTATGTCAGCTGTTGTTACTGCTGGTGTAATTTTTCTTTTTTTAATAGGATAACATATTTTAAGAATGTGGTTAAAAAGTTATTTCATAAAGGTTTTATCTGTTAAATTAGTTATCGCTGTTGTGTTTTTTTTATTTGTTTGTACTTTTCATGATGTGAAAAACATAAAAACATATTTTTTTGATTTTTTTATTACCCAGAAACATATTATTCATTTCATTTCATATTTTATTTTAAATATTGTTTGAAATTATAATATTCACATTTATAATTTGAATTAGTAGAAATAAAGGTTTTATCTGTTAAATTAGTTATCGCTGTTGTGTTTTTTTTATTTGTTTGTACTTTTCATGATGTGAAAAACATAAAAACATATTTTTTTGATTTTTTTATTACCCAGAAACATATTATTCATTTCATTTCATATTTTATTTTAAATATTGTTTGAAATTATAATATTCACATTTATAATTTGAATTAGTAGAAATAATGTAGAGGTTTTCTAATAACCTAATGATTGATTTTTTTCAATTGTTAAAATGTGATATTTAACATACTTATACGTACATATGTGTGTCAATTTTGTTGTCAATACTGGTGAATTTATAATTTGTATTTAAAGTTGATAGAAAATTTTGACTATGTTGTTCAATCACATCCCTACATTCCTTGTTTTATCAATTATTAAAACAAAATAAATTCACTTATAAGGGGTCACACGTAATCGAAAAAAAGTTTAAAAATTTTAATTTATTTTAAAATTTACTGGTATTTTTCTTTAAGATGCCAATTGGCCACTTCATGCAGTAAGCATTCTTTTTTGTTGGCCTTACTTCTTACAGATAGAGGATTCCTTATTTGTTCAAGAGGTTTTATTTATTTTTTACTTTATCATATAATAAAAATGTAAAGGACTAAAATAAAAATTTGTAATTTAATTTCATTAACCAGTTAATTAACCAAAATTCTGGATTGAATGAGGTTAATTATTTTTAAAACAAAATATTTTGAAGGATTCATAATAAACCTCTACGTTATTTCAAAAACTAATACAAGTTACAAATATGACTATTATAATTTCAGACAAAACATAAAATAAAATATGATTAATGTCTCTGAGTTATAAAAAACAAAAAAATATCATACAATAATGTAAACTTACCTACCTAACATAACAATTTGTATGATAAAATACTATAACCTACTTATTTTTAAGTGCATGATACTTGAAGAAACAATTATTTTTACTGTAGTAGTAGATCCTTTAAAATTTGAAATTTTACATTTCTTTTTATATACTCTGACCAATCATCATATCTGTCTAAATGGAGTAGCTGATGAAGATTTAAGATATTTTTTTGGTGGTGCTTCACTAGAGGATGGTCGATGTCTTGTTGGTATGGTATTCATAACTAACTGGCATAAATCTTCAGCTACTTCTTTAGTAATTCAAAGAATATAATTTTCTATTTGCTACTAGTATCAGTATTTTCCTGAACTCTCTTTTACATAGAAGCCATGCATTAATTATTGTTACATCAGTCAAATGATAGAATAATCTCATATACCATTTTTTTATTATTCTCTCTCACCCTATCAAGCTGTTCATCAAATCCTAGTCACCCTTATGCTTATTATAAGTCATAATTACAATTCAGGCAAGTGACCTGCTCATAGATTTTAGTTTTCCTATTGCATTGTAACACTTTTTTGGTAGGATTAGTATCCAAAACTTATGACAACATTATGTGAATATTTTATTGTCTCTCCAAGCTAAATTAGAGACTTAAATAACGTAGCATTTCCTACGTACTCAACCATAGTCCCCGTAGTTGTTTTTTAAATTTATTATTACAAGAAAGCTTGAAGTTAGGTATTCTGTTATGTCTAACAGTACCAAGTGATAGGATATCTTTCTTTTTAAAAAAAAAACATCAAGGGAATTCATGTATAAAACTTTTCATGGTAAACTTTATGGTTTCTATTTTCAGGTATTATTCTTGTAAGTTTTACTAACTATACTGATAGAAGCACCCATTCTGGTTTGTCATCCCTACAATTCTCTTAATCATTTCTTGTCCAGAATATATTTCAAAATTTTAATTAAACCAGACATGCCGTTCAATACAAATAATTTGTAGTCATACTTATTGGGTTTATTTGGTACATATTACTTGTATTTCATGTGATGGTGTGCTTTGGTTGGGCACATTTGTTCATCAACTGACCAGACATTTTTCAGTCAGCACAGAGGAAAACCTATTTAGCAGGTGACCCATATCTGGCATTATTCTGAACAGTTTGTCATAACCTGGCTGCCCTCTAGGGATTAAATTAGTATTGTCATTGAAGTGAATGTAATGCATAATCACTTAAACTTTAGTCTGCTGCCCTAAAGGTATTTCAATTATTCCATGCCAATATGCAGGTCAAACTTGTGACTAAACAAATTGCAATATATTTTTTTTCATATCATTAGTTGTTATATTTACAATTTTTCTGGAATTTACTGGACACTGTACATTCAAGTATGATTTGCAATTTGTTCTAAAATATCATTACTTGTACATAGCTGAAAAACTCATAATTCTATTTGAAATATGATTTCTATTTGAGTTATTTCAGTTGATAAAGCAGAGCCTCTTGAAAAATTAGTAACTTTAAGGCACATATGTTTCCACAAAATTAGCTGTTTGGCAGGCTTTTTAGGGTTTGGATCATTATGGCTAACATTGACTGATTGAAATGTTCCTGAAATTGTTATTTCTGTACAGTTACTTGATTCAAGAGAGTACTACATTCATCATTAATATTAACCTCACTAACTTTTTTTTTAACCTCTGAAACCAGTGTTAGGTATTACATCAGAGGATAAGGTGAATGATTTGTAGCGTAAGTGATGCTAAAATATTTATACCTATTAAAAATATTTATTAAAAAACTTTAAAAATAAATGCAATGCCTGACTGAGATTTGAACCCAGAACCTTCAGATGAAAGTCTGAGATGCTACCACTCACGCTATGGAGGCCACACTAATTTTTTCTAATTGCTCACTGGCATTAATCTTTACTTGTGATGAAGTAGATGCACCATCAAGGTGAGCATTCAGTTGCTCAACAGGGCAGGAAAGGGCCAAATTAGGTCTAGTTGATTAAATGATATATTATTATCAAAACAAAATTCTACCTCATTACCATCATCCTCTTCGTCACATTCACTTCCACTCGAAATATTACCAAATACTACTGTCTTCATTTAATTTTTTAAATGTCTGTCACTATCAACTACAATCACATCAGATACATTTTCACCCATTTTTGATTTTTCATAAACTTTGTACGCTATATAATCAATTAAAATTTCTAGTCTTTAACTTCACTGTAAACAAAACCCAACAATAATTCAAAATGTGAACATAACCTACAAAAGTATGGTGACTGCACATAATAGCCAAATGGTTACCAACTTCAATTGAAAATAATAACTTTATGGAAATTAAATTATTAAAATAAAACCTAAATAAACTAATTAGCAAGGATTGTAAAATGTGAAAAATTATTTATTTTAAAATTTTTAAGATTTTCATATAAATATTTTGACTTGTAAAATATCAATTCAGGTTCTAGTACATTCTTTTACCAACTATTAGAATAAAAAGATAGCTGAGTGCATGAAGTTGCCGAATGACTATATTTTATTCTCACATTTACATATTTGGTGAAAAATTTAACTAGTAGCCAATTGGCTACCATATGCATGGTAGAGTAGTATTCAAATTCGTATAAGTAAATATAATAAATAAATAAATTGCCGTTTTACCTTTAGTTAGGTGCCAGTCTCTGTGGCACAAGTGGTAACATCTCGGCCTTTCATCTTGAGGTCCCGTGTTCGAATCCCGGTCAGTGATGGCATTTTTCACACATGCTACTATTCATTTATCTCATCCTCTGAAGACATACCTTAATGGTGGTTCTGGAGATTACATAAAAAAATAAAAACCTACCATTAGTAGGATTAGAACCTTAGAACTGTTGACATCAAAATCATTTGATTTATGATGACGAGTTAACCACTAAACCAGATCAGTGGGCTATTGTGAAGATTAGATTGAACCTAATTTTTTCCAAAATTAAAAGCTCTTACTTTAAATATCTGTTTATGTATCTTAATGACACATATTTCTTTTTTGTTCATCTTTAGTTTTTTGTAGTGTCAAAAATATTCTGTTTTTTCTGTGTAGCCTCTGGAACTACCATAAGATATTACTTCAGAGGATGAATGAGGATGATATGTATGAATGTGAATGAAGTGTAGTATTGTAAAATTTTAGGTGGATCACTGCTGAAAAGTGTAGTTACTTGAAACCCAACCAATAAAGAATACCGGTATCCATGATCTATATTCAAATCTAATTAAAAGCAACTACCTTTACTATGTACCTGAAACTTAGAAATTCAAAATCTCAACTTCAAAATCAGCTAATTTGCGATGTCACTAGTTAACTACTAGACAGTTTAGTGTGCTACGGATTTGAATACTAGATCGTGAATACCACTATTCTTTGGTGGTTGGGTTTCAATTAACCACACTTCTAAGGGATTGTACAAGACTATTCTTCTTTCACATGCATACATATAATCCTCATTCATCCTCTGAAGCAACCAAATAGTGAAGAAGAAAGTAATAATAAGATTAATAACTTAAACATTACTAACTTATTTGTAGTATGAGTAAAAATATTATTTAGGTAATATTTTTGTTTATAATATTTTGTAAAAAACCTTTGTTTTTGCTAACTAGAAATTAATTTTCTATGGTTTTAAGAGTTATAATAACTGTACTTTAACTACAATTTACTTGTGCTAACAAAGCTTTTTATTTTATAACAGTTATTAATAGAAGTAATTGTAGAACTATTATTGAAATAAGCGTTATAAAAATACGTTGTACTATTGCTTAAGTAATTAAAATTAATTTCTACTCCCTTATTTCACTTTATTAGGTTAGTCAGAATTTGTAATTCAAATTATTTAATATAGCCAACCAAAATTTATTGTTTCTTTTTTCAAATTTTTTTTTTTAACACAAGAGGGTATTTTCATATTGAAAAACAGACCTAAATTTTATTCTGTCAAACACTTTTACATCTATATATATTAAATATTACCTCTAATGCATAACTAGATAACTATATTTAACAACTTTATAATTATCTTTGTGTTTCTTTATTGATACTATCAGTTAATCAGTAGTACATTTTAGTAAACATTAAAATTAAAATGTTAATATCCTTAAAAGACTATGGTTTTTGTGTGGTCTATTTATAATATAAATTATTATAGATAATGCTATCATTTGGCATTAGGAAATATCCTAAGTTGATAACCAATAGGTTATCAACTTTCTATTGTATAATGCTGCGTATAAAAGATATTAGATATTTAGATTGCATGCAAAGTACGATTTTATAAAATGAAAAATATTATTTCCAACCAATTATTTAAGTAAGTTAGTGTAATGAACATAAAAATTTGTATACTACGGATGACTTTATTTTATTAGTTTTTCTATAATCGAAAATAATACATGTAACCGTGTGCTAATATTAACTTATTTTAATAAATATTAAAATACTTCAATTACCAGATATACTATGCAGTCATTGATAATACTCTTTTCTTATTAATTCTTAAATTTAAGTATGCTTTTATTCTCTTGTGTGTTTGAGACAGCAGTAAGAATTGCATTATATGATAGGGGTTATATCTTAACATTTCACATTACATTCTACGCGTCGCTAACTGTTGGCTAAGTTATACCGCATTCTTCACTCATTCAGTTAAATAAAGTATAAACAATCTCTAACTTGGTTTTTCAAAAATATGGATATAGCAAGTTGTTCGCAATCTTGGATTGAATAAACTTTAGAATTAACAGTCCACTTTATTTCATTAATTATCCAAGTTAGGAATATTAAGAATTACTTTTATTTGAAAAAAAAATCTGATATTGTCACACAACCTTCCTTGTACACATCTTAAATTAAATATACACATTTTGTAAAATGAAAAGTACAAAAACTTTATTACAATAATAACTTTTGATATTTTTCTTTTTTTTTATTGTTATTATCAAATTATTATTTTTCATAAAATTTTTTTTACAATCAGAGGTTAATAATCAATAATAAATCAATATATTTAAAATTAAACAAAATAAAAAAAAAGAAGATACAGTCTAATTCAAACCTATGTGTACATTTGTAAGATCTAAATATTTCATTAATTAAAATATTATTTGGTAATAACTCTCTCTTTCTTTTCCTGTTTAGTCTTTGGAACAACCGTAAGCTATTACTTCAGAGGATAAATGAGGATGATTTGTATGAATGTAAATTAAGTCTAATCTTGAACAATCTCACGTCAACCGCTCCTGAGAAGTGTGATTAATTAAAACCCAGCCACCAAAGAATCCGAGTATTCATGATCTAGTTTCCAAATCCGTTTAAAAGTAACTATCTTTACTAGGATTGAACCTTAGAACTCTCGACTTTAAATTGCGTTAACCACTACATCCAGCCCTAAGTTCCAGAGTTACTGGAACCAATGGAAATAATAACCACTTATGATTATCGCTGAAAAATTCTCAATAAGGGCTTATTAGTGCAATTAAGAAAAAGTCCAAAATCCAAAAAAAAAATTGTATTTTGGGCACTTTTGGTTAAGGCGATTGTAATCAAAAGGAAATTTGCACAACTAGATGTTACAACAATCCTAACACCAAAATTTCAACATTCCACGCTAATTTTTTTTTAAGTTATGCGATATTCGTACGTACCTACGTACGTCTTGCAAAAACTGGTCAAAATGAATTCAGGGGTGGTCAAAATGAATATTTCCGTTGAAACCTGAAAACCAAAATTTTTCGCGATTATAAAACTTCTTATCACGAGTATAATTCCTTGTACAAAGTATAAAGAAATAGAAATAGCGTTTAATTTTTTAGCTGAATATATATTTCTTGTTTTCATTGAAAAAGTTTCTAACATTAAATACCGGTAAATCTTTAGGTAATATGTTCTTTTAAAAAGAATTAACATTAATATTTTCGTCACACAAACATCTTTTTCATAAATTCTACAGAGAAAGAAAGTCAGAATTTTTACTTTTTCCTTTGAGATTTTCTCAAACTACAAAACTTAATACCAAATAGAAATTTTTAAAAAATCGAATTTTAAACGTTTATGTAATGTAGAGTTTGAAAATATCTTGGTGTTTTAGAGTTTAAATATTTTCTTGCTGTCACACATATTAGTTAAATCTTAAAAATGTTTATCAGGCTTACACTGATTTAGGATATTTTTTATTTCACCTGTTCTCAGGTGAAATAATAGTTCTCAAATTTTTCATTTATCTTTAGCCCTTTAAAGTCTTATTTGGTGATAATTAAGTTTTTAAGATTTTCAGGACCTTTAGTTTGATATTCAATCAAATAAACATCATTCTCGATTATCTCAAAATATACTTTACCTGTCCAAAAAATAATATCGATGTATAGCTTAACCAACTTTAAGATTATCATTACACTCTACTATTAATACCTTCAACATTGTTATTTTTTACTTGTTCTTATTTCGAAACATTTTAATTTTTTTAAGCGTAGTATATTTTGAAGGCAGTAGTACTTACTTCCCGGCCACCATGGCGCGAGTGGTAGCGTCTCGGCCTTTCATCCGGAGGTCCCAGGTTCGAATCCCGGTCAGGCACGGCATTTTCACACAAGCTACACGTCATTCATCTCTATCCTCTGATGTAATACTTAACTGTGGTTCCAGAGGTTTAAAAAAAAGTACTTACTTAAGTGGTACTTAGTGGTTAACGCGACATTGAAAATCGACTGATTTCAAAGGCGAGAGTTCTGAGGTTCAAATCCTAGTAAAGGTAGATATTTTTACACGGGTATGAATACCAGATCGTGGATACCGGTGTTCTTTGGTGGTTGGGTTTCAATTAACCACCCTTCTCAAGAGTAGTCAACCTGAGATTGTACTAGACTACACTTCATTCTTATTCATCCATATCATCCTCATTCATCTGTAATACCTTACGGTAGTTCCGGAGGCTAAACAGAAAAATAGAGTAGTACTTACTTATTACTGCTGGAAAAGCAGTTTTTCCATTTACTTTCCATATTTTTAGAGATTATATTTTTCTACAGTCACCGTAAGAATAAAAATAAAACCCTGTATGTACAATACATTTACAATATAATTAGTTAAATTAAGAATTTTTTTTTTTGGTATCAGAATGATTTTTTGAATGTTTCTGAGTCATACTCAACTACTAATATTCAGTACGATAAATGATATGAATATTTTATGTATTAATACTAGTAACATTGCAAACTAACATGAATCTTAAGAGTTATCTTAGACATTATTTAAGAATAAAGTAATTCAAGAATTCGGTAGTAATACAGAAGGGCTATTGTAATCGTTTTCCATAAAATGACGGGACAAGAATTTAAAATAATTTCATTGTAGATGTAAAAAATAAATGAATAAGTAATGTTATGCATTCTAATATTAAGTGATGAAGCTAAATTGAATATGTAAATTATGTTATTACGGAGATATGTTGGCCAGGTGTAATACTGTATCTTGTGGAATATTCTACTCACTAGAAAAACACACACACTATAGGCGATAGTTAACTACTAGCCGTGCGAGGATAATTGGGAATTTACTTAAAATAAAAATACTCTGGTAAAAATGAAAAACTGTATAATGAAATTAAATTCAGAATAAAAAAAAAGAGTAAACAATAATTAATTTAAATTTTGAATGCACAAATTAAATAAAAAATATTTATAAAAATAAGAAAACGTATAAATTATTATGTATAAAATAAATATGTAGTGAATTTTGAAAACTAATACGATATTTACAAAGTAAGTAATAATGATTAAAGGTTTAATAGTATTACTTAACAGTTAACATTATAATTGAAATTAATTAAAATTTAGAAGAAACAAAACAGTAATTTAAAAATATTTAGAAAGAAAACA
>JAAAKQ030479670.1:6028-22536 GCA_010016005.3 Zanna intricata
AACCAAACACGGATTTCAAAGAATACCTGGTCATATGACCCCAGAGTTACAGGTTCTGAATGTACTTGCGAACAAGTTTTTCAAAGAGAACCTTAAAAGTATTATACTTGTTGGAAGTGTAGCAACAGCCATCAGTTAACTTCTGGAAGAATAAAAAAAAACCTTCCGGAGCTTATTATGCGAGCGGATTATTAAGTCATGGAAATCGGTAACACCTAATAGCATTAGATAAGGATTTAAAAAAATGTTGCATTAGCGATACATTCGATGGAACTGAAGATTATATTTTGTGGGAAGAAAATCAAGTAATGAAAACATTTTATTTTTACATGGCAGTAGCGATGAAGGTAGGGTCAATTCAAGTGTTCATATGTTATGAACTTTGTGAAGTAGTAAATTTTTTAATGAGTTTTGTCGTGAAAATGTAGATAAACAATTTAAGTAGGAATTTAAAATTTCAATCATTATTTCTTTTAAAGTGTTATTAAAACTCTTGTGCACAGTTTTATTTTTTTTATTATTACAATGCTATTTAGATATTAAATTTAAGAAAGCGTGCATAATAAATGATATATAACGTAATTGTGTATAAATTACGAAATTAATTTTTTTTTATCGGTGGTAAAATTTTATTTGCTGGAAATAAAATTCTACCAATTTTTTCCTGAAAATTAAATTATAAAATGGGGTCGACCTACATTCGACAAATATAGTTTAAAAAAAATTTAAAGAGATTTTTGTTTATAGAATTACAGTACGGCCAGAACATATTTATATCATTATTTGATAGTACGTGCCGATGTTAATCGTTTATTAAATATTTACTCTTAATTTAGCGGTCTTTTGTAGTATTAAATCGGTTTTTAGTAACATGAGAAATGAATTTTAAATCTTTCTACAGGAAAACATACATTTCAGTTGCTTTTATGATCTTCTGATTGACTAAGCGAAGCAGTGTTGTCCTATTTTAATATTCAGTCTTTTGGGATTTCAATTGATGGTGTGATAAAGTTACGGTCAAATGCTTTTTTCGATTTTTATTAAATTTTGTAACAAAATTCCGTACTATTCGGCGGAACGACATACGTGTAACGATTTTTCATTAAAAAAAAAATTGTTTTAAATTGATGGTCAGACCATCTCTTGGAAAGAACGTTGATTGTTTGTATATTTTTCATGCGATTGTCATCACATCACAGCTTGGCCTTGCTGGTGCTCTTTATACGTAATATTTCGTAAATATTAACTTTGTTGTCTAGTAAATTTATTCTATGTATTGTAGTCAGTAATTTTCTTAGTTTTATTCTACACCTGAATATATTAAAACTTGTTACAAAATGATTGAGGAATTTATTGTTCATAGAATTAATATATTACAACAGTAATAATTTATTGTTTTTTAATTTTATTTAAAAATTTTTAAATTTTATTGTAGGTAGTTAATTTCAGCGGAAGTTTTCTTATACTCCTTATAAAGTCGTTTTATTTACATTTAACCATATTTATTAAACTATTTAAATTAGTTATGCATGCGTATGCATGTTTGCTAGATTTTCTCCGTAAATATATTACAAATAGAAAGTACAAAGATATAATATTATATACATAATGAATGCTATACAAAATGATAAATTATTAAATACGAAGTTATATTTCGTTATAAATATAGATCATATTACGATAAAAATATCAATAATGTAAATTTGTCGTTTAAAAGGACGTAAATCTCGAGTCCATCTCGGCAGCAGTGTTTTATCGACTCTGGTTTTTCCCCGCAACCTCTACCTTGTTAGGGTGGGTTGGGAGCTGCGCTCTGACGTCACATATAGCTCTTCTCTTACCCTGAAATTGCAGAATATAAACTGCGTAGTTGCAGTCAAATATAGATATGAACCGTTTCGTACCTTCCTAAATTTTTTTTTTGGGTAGGGGCATTTCCTTAATGCAATTGAAAATGGTAATAAATAAAATTTTTATCATTCAAGGTCTAGTTTAACGTTCATTATGATTATTATTATTATCATCATCATCATCATCATCATCATCATTGTCCGTGATTGTTAATGTAATTAATTTTTTTTATTGTAAAATAAACCGATTAGATAAAATATGAATCCGTGACATTACTACAGTTCCTAGCGTATGTATGACTCTTAACTTTTATTATATCTAGTGTTAATAAATTTTTACAACTCGAATTAATTATGAATTGAAATTTACCTGGTGAGTAGAGGCAGTGTGCATAATACATACATTAACGTCGATAGGATGCATTGCTTCATTCCCTTAAAATACTTTAACTTATATTTTGTAGTCTATTTTGACTATGAGAATTTGAAGCTCCTGAGGTGATAAAACAATCAGTTAGAGCAGCTTTCTTCAAAAGTAATGATTTTCACAATACAATCAGTTCCTGTGGTGAAAAGAATTAGAATGTCGCTAGTATAAGGCTGAAATCATTTGAATTTTGGTGGAATTAGCACGTGTTGCGCAACAATATATTCAGGTCAATAAGTAAGCCAACGCGAAATCCTCCTTCCTACTCGTTGAAAGTCTTTCTTATTCTCAAGCCTAACTTGGGATCTTTCATATTTTCGTGAACAGCTGCACTATTTTCGTTAGTTACTTGTATTTCATGTTAAGTGTTCTGCAACCTTTAAGATTATTCGATGCAACATAGGTACGACATTAAAATACCATCTCGTCTTAAAATACCATTCACATTTATATGTAACCACGCGTTTTTGTGTGTGTAGTAATTCTGAGATGTACGTATTGATTTCAGATTTATTTTTTATAATTTAAAAAAAATTAAATCTTCTAAATAGATTGTTGAAGTTCTGGATTTAGGACTGTTGTAATATATCTAGTTCTGCACCTTCCCTTTTGATTGCAAAAGGGTCCAAAAAAGTCCAAAATCCAAAAAGAATCTGGATTTTGAATTTTTTCTTAACTGCAAAATAAGCCCGTATTGAAAGCTTTTCAACGATAAATCACAATTAGTACTTATTTTCATTGATTCCAGAGTGATAGCCGAATAAAATTTTAATTAATGAAATATTTGGATATTACAAGATATACATCGGTTCGAATCACACTTGGTCTCCTTTTCTTTTTTTTAAATTTAAATGTATTGATTTATTAATAATTATTAACCTCTTGATTTTAAGAAACTGTTTATGATAAATAATAATTTAATAATAACAGTAAAATAAAAGGAAGTAAGTCATTGGCGTACAAGTAAGTCATTGCTGTCCACATTTCGTAGTTATTCCTTTCTTATAATGAATTGTTAATTTCTTCGTGTAAGTGAGCGTGCTTATGTGAGAAAAGTCAGTGTGAAAAAATAATCACTTGGCCGAGGATTTTATCTATAAGCATGCTTGTTGTATTGTAAGCATTTATTTATTGATAAAGTAAAAACCAGTATCGTAATAATTAGGAAAAGGAATCAATCGTAGGTAAATAAAAATATGTTTGCAAATATATATTTAGAAACATTTATTTAGTTATAAAACATTTTTGAAATGTTTATTAATAGTTTATAACTTAACGTTTTCAAGTAAAACGCTAAGTTTCTCAGTTTTGTGGTTAGGTTTGAGCCTTAGGAGGAAAATAAAATCTAAATAAAAAAATGCAGCGATTGATGTACTACCTTATTATATGAAAACCCAGATATTTATCAAAATTTGACCTTGCTTGTCTTCTAGGTCTTATCACGCCACGAAGTCCAAAGATTTCGTTCGGCTCGATGTTAAAGGAAGAAAGGAATTTATTCTTGCGGCATTATTTGATCTTTTGTTATATATCTATTGGCGTTGTATTTTACATACATCCAATGTTCAGATTTTTTCATATCGCTCAGAAGGCCGAAAACAAAAAAATATGAGATCTGATTTTCAAATATGGGCAACGTATTTTAAAATATTATATATATATTCGTGATATAAAACTTTTTAAGTACGCTGAATTAACTTTTTTAATGTAGAAAGGTTTTTTTTTTTTTTCAATATCGAGCTTGATTTCGATATAGATATTAAAACCAAATATTTACTATGGAATACATGAAAGTTGCTACGGTTATTGTACGCGTACATAACAATCACTGACTGATTTTTCAACTAATGACGTGGTGGAACAGAATCCGTTTATATTAAAAGAGCTAGAATAGAAGCTATTAACTCTATTAAATAAATTTTCTTTTTTTTTTTTGGAATAGTTTATCGCAAATAAATCTCTAAACAAAAAAATAGTTAATATTTCCGTATAATTTATGTCGCGTTATTATTTTTACTTAATGGTTTTGTTAAAAACTTATTTTTGTGAAGATTATGTTTTTTACTTTTTCTTGGTATTGAAAAAAAAACTTTTCTAAGGAAAAAACTATATTTTATTGTATTATGGAATCTAATATCAATAAATGCTCGTTACTTCATTTAAAGGGAAGACATCTTTTGGACTTTTCGTATCCTTTTCCGGTGTGATGATGCAAAGTTAGTTTATGGGAACTTTAAAGTTATTGAAAAAAGTTTCTTCTACGAATTCTGTTTTATGTGTACGATAGATTTCTTTGTTGCTTCACTAGTACGAGTTATCCATGTCAGTTTTACATATAAAGATCTTGATTTTCAAAAATTCAGGTAGGTGAGAATTTATCCACGTTTCTCACAGTTTGGAGGCTTTAAAATTGATTTAACATTGTGAGTAAATAAGTCGTATTTAATTTCTTTTCAGAGTTTAGTTCGTTATTTTAATTAAATAGTATCGAGTTCAGCCTGTATTTTTTTCACGCTTTCAACTACGTACTCCGGTATAATCATTTTGAAAAAATTATTAAAAAATTTAAATTATTTTTTTTAGAATAAAATGTTTTTTATAGTATATCGGATTAGAAATTAATAACCCTTGATCACTTATTCCCAATGAGGAATAATGAAATATTAGTTTGATGTGTTGTCATTAATTTCGTAATCGACATTGTTCGGTCGAAATATGTTTGTAGGAGTACACATTTCTTTATTTATATTTACAAATAATATTTTTTTAATTATGCTGTTGAATACAACCTAATTTTTATGCCAAGGTTTGCGGCATCAGACCAGCAGATACTGAGGTAATGTCGTGACATTGGCCTTAATTTTTTTAATTCAGAAATTCTTTCGCAAAATTAATAAAGATTTATTTCTGTCCCTTTCTTTTTCACTCAGTTTTACCCTGAATATTTTCATACCTTCCCACGGTATGTGGTTTCGATCGATTGTAACGAGAGTAAGTCAGGGGAAATACAGAATTTCGATACCGATCTCGACTTTTTTAAACTTAAAAAGAGTATGTTAACTAAAAAATATGTATTGTTATTGTCTATCAATGATTCGGTTATAGTAATTTACATAAAAAAGATTAGTTGAAATAAAAATTAACGATATGATTGAACATATTAAAACGTTCCGTTGTCACGTTCGGTAATATATATATATTTTAAGTTTTTTCAGCAACTGCTGACGGACGATAAGTTTTGAAATTTTTTATGAAGTATATTAAACGTAAATTATTTAGAATATAAATCGTTTTAAGAGCCGTGGTTTCACGCAAACCCTTCAGTTTTTAAGTCTTAAGAACCCTTCATACACGTTTGTCTTCCGATGATAATAATCTAGTTGTCAGCCCAAAAAATTTCCTTTTAATTAAGAAGCAATATTTTTTTTCACGATGTCCTGATTCGTTGATTATCTTATTTGAAAGTTGAATCACAAAAAATATAAGGTATGCTTTAATTAAATCGGTCTATGTTAAATGATCGTTAGAGTTTTAGCAGACTGCACTAAGCGGAATGTAATTCGATTGTTCTAAGGTTCAAATCCTAGTAAAGGTTTATTATATTCAGATTTGAATACTAGATCGTGGATACCGGTGTTCTTTGGTGTCTGGATTTTAATTAACCACATTTCTCAGGAGTGGTCGACCTGAGATTGTTCAAGATTATACTTCATTCACACTCATACATATCATCCTCATTCATCCTCTGAAGTAATACCTTATGGTAGTTCCGGAGGTTGAACAGAAAAAGAGAGGGTCACCGTTATTGGTTGTTTTGGTTACTGTTGTTTAGTCTTGGTTGAGTCAATTTCAGTATTCTATTTTCTTGGTTTTTGCTGTTTGTGTCAGTGTTATTAATGTTTTATTAACAAATTTTTGGTTTGTTTTGTAATTTTGATATCTGTAGGTTTTTGACTTACTGGTGTTAGTGTCTGGTTAGTTGTTTTTATTTTGTCTGGGTTTATGTTTATTTGTTTTTGTAGTTTTTCGTTATTCTTAAGTTTTCATTGTATTGGTGTTGGTTTTGTTGTTGTATGCTCGTTGGCATTACGTGTTGGACTTGCTTTGCCGCGATTGAGCTGATCCAGTTCAATCGGAAAGATCTTGCTTATGACTTATTTAATAATAGTATTTGATATTGGCATTTTACACCGGTGGGAATGTCGCGTGTGTCATTCGCATCGATCTTTAAAACAAAAAAGAACTCAAAAAATTTTAATCGCCTATCAACCTTTAAGATTAAGGTGAATAATTTTAAAAATAAAAGTGTCATACTTTATTTTATCTTATTTATATATTTATTTTAATTGAATGTTAAAATAACTATTTGTACATCTTTATTTACGTATGATGTGATCGTAAAATCGACGCTTAATGAAAGTTCATAATTTGAGCATCCCGCAGTTTTGTTATAACCGCATTCTTTCATGTCTACTGTAATTTTCTATTAAAATTATTTTTGTTTGCAACCTGTCCTCCTACCGTTTCATTATACAGCATATTTTGCGCAGTCTTTCAGGTCTTCATACATATGTATATTACTTAGGAACTTATAATTTATATGTCTATAACTATTATTATTATTAATTCAGAAGTATAATCTATATTTTCGAAAATAGAACGATGCCAGCTTTCTAATATAAAATTTCAAACTAATTAGTGTGTTTTTCTGTAAATTCTACAATATTAATAACATCATTTTATCTACACAAATCATTTGTATAATGACATTTGTTTACTGAAGTACCTAACTTATTTATTACGAATTTTCTGCGATTTAGTGGAACAGTCAACGTAACGAAGTAACATAATGTAAAATTTTAAATAGTTTTGTCATAAAATTGTTGTAACATCTAGTTGTGCACCTCCCCTTTTGATTTCAATCCTCATTAAAAGCGTTTCAACGATGTATCATTAAGTGGTACTTCTTTTCATTGCTTCCAGAGTTATAGCCAAATAAAATTTTAATTAATGAAATATTTGGATTTTACAAGGGAGAAGGCACATTGGTTCAAATTCGACTTTGTTTTATTTTTTTAATTTAAAATATATTGGTTTATTAATAATTATTAATCTCGATTGTAAAATTTTTTTTTCAATAAATAATTTAATAATAACATTCATAATTTATAAGATATTTATTCATTATAACATAAACAACAGGTTATTAGTAAAATAACGACCTCCGTGGTGCAAGTGGTAGCGTCTCGGCCTTTCAACCGGAGGTCCCGGGTTCGATTCCCGGTCAGGCATGGCATTTTCATGGACGCTACAAATCATTCATCTCTGTCCTGTGATGAAATATCTAACGGTGGTCCCTGAGATTAAAATAAAATTTTGTGTACTTTTCATTTAAAGAAAAAATGTTATATAAATTTTAATAGGCGTCAAAGAAGTCAGTGTGTTCACACTAGATTTTTTTTTCCTATAGGAATTTCTGTGGTTATTCTGTTGTAAGGCTTCGTCATTAAACGAAATTGTATTCATTGACTGTTTGAAGATATTTCTGTTATTATTTTTTTTTATTCTCTTATATTTGATTATTATAAATAACTCTGTTTGGTTTACTGGCGTTACTCCCGCCACCACACCAAACAGTCGCCTTAAAGCATAAGACCAAATGTTTCTACCACGAAGGACTACTGAGCCTCGAACAATTTAAGTGACCAGTTTCTTATCTAGCTTCTAGAACTAACCTAACAGCGTGAACGAATAAGCGTGATGCCACATAACATTTGCTTCTGCGTCCCATCGTTCGCTTGTTATATATTAACTAAAAATTAACCGAGAGCTAAGCAGTCGAACTTAGTTTTGGTTCGGCTGAATCTCCCCATAGACGCACAGCTCATCAGTTGCCAGGTAAAACCTATACAGATATCATCTTAAATTTGCATGATTGAGAAGCATCTGGGCTCCCGTTGCCCTTAAAAATGAAGTAGAGGAGTACCATCTCCCAAGCCGTATGGCCTCGATTTCGAAAATAGTTCATATCGATGTTATCAGGAGCCGTTCCACAACCAGCCTTTCATACCGATTACCGGCAAGAAACCGGTAAAACTGATTGGTCGGTAACTGCTAACCTCACTAGGATCCTTTTCTCCTTTTAAGAGCACCCTCATCAAAGCTACCTTCCAACAATCCCAGTTAAGGCGCCCGAGAACAATCTACCCTCTTATGACTGTTGGCTCTCTTATGACAGGCAGCAGATGGTAATAAATATCCGGGTCAAGTCGGTCAATCCCCGGTGCCTTTCTCAGTGCCCTTCGAAACCACTTGATCTATATCAACTGGATCCACAGCCTGCACGCCAAGGAATGGTTTAGTCAGGGCGGAAATCTCACCCGCCCTGACGCTGACTTCTGCTTCACCCTCCGGAGCATCTGGGAACAAGAGTATCCAGGAACGTCTGGTAAGTAGCCATAGATGTTAAAAGTGTGGTCTCTATCACCAAACTTGCATCGAACACCGGACAACACGTGCAATGGCTTTGGCCAGTAACATAACTTCGCAAGCTGCCAGCGGTTGCGGTGCAACTCGCGTCTTGAGCGAGCAAAACTTGAGTCTGGCTACCTTAATGCCATGAACATATTCGTTACGGACGCGCCGGTAGATCCTCAGTTATTCAGCGCGCTCGTCATCGACGATAATCCTTGTTAAAGGGTGGCGCTGATATCTCTTTCTCGCGGATCTAACTCTTGCGCGCAGCACGCTGAGGTCAGAGGACCACCACTTTTTCCCGAGTTTCCGTCTGCGAATAACAGACGGCCCCTCGGAAGAGGAAGTCATGACGGGTCCGGGTACTCGTAGATCAGCAGTCCGCTGATAGACAGGCTACCGCACAGAAGTCCGTCCATTGGCCTAGGCCGTCGTAGAACCCTTCGCAACCAGTCTTGATTGCCTGGCAGAATTGTTCAGCCGTCAATTCCACCTCTTCCTGTACTCCTTTTGCGCCATTCCAACTCCTGTAATGCAGTTGCGCACACTCGCCGGAGTCTGTGCTGATCCAGCTCCTTAGGTTATAGCGTCCCGAATCTGGAACCCTTAGACCGCCTTCGTATGCGACCTCATAGATTATAAGCATATGATCGCTCACACTGGCCTCGGGCTAAACAGTCCAAATAATTGTACTTCTCAGCAAGTCGCCTGTCCCAAAGTGATATATATGTAACTTTACTCCAGTTCACAAGAAAACGTCTGCGGTTGTTCTGCATCGTTAATTAAGTACAGATCCGTGGCTTCTACGAACTGCGAAGTATCGTCGATATGCTTCTGCTTATTTGCAACCTCGAGGACGACGCCATGGTCCCTGGTTTTCATTACCTGGGAGATCTGGAACTTTTCCCTCCTCGAGGATCTTTTTCAGGGTTAGCTCCATCATCGCATCCGAAGCCCTCGGACCAAGTGTAACAGGACCCACTTTAACGGTGGCCCCTTAATTTTGGTTGCCGGCGTCTGGGCTGGCGGCGGGGGACTAACCCGCTTATAGCCAGGAGCGGCTGTTACCGCAGCGAAGGAGATAGGCTTTTTCATCTTCTCCTCCACCCGTTGTGGAGATGTATGGATCTCGCCAAGGACCCTCCCCGTTTCCTGTTTGAAGTCCCCGATTCCTTCCTTCACCTGGTCCACCTTGCGCGATAGTTTATCAACGACCGAGTCAAGGGCTCGGTTGGCGCCCTAGAGGCTCTCTCATTTTAATGCCAACTCAGACACTATCAAACTACATTTAGAAAGATACGAGTCGATCAGCTGTCTAAACTCGACCGATATTGTTGACCTCCTTTTTGACGGAGATTTTATACCACGGCAGACCGCATCTCCTGAATCTGCCGCAAACCCTCGGACCCGAGTTCCCTTTAAAGCAGGCTCCCCTCCAGACCTCCTGCTTAGGGCCGATCACCACATTACTGCCCTGCGCCACCCTCGACTTCGCAAGAGAATGCCTTTCCGACCTCGTTCGCCTCTCGCCACCATGCTTTCCTCGCGCAGTTCTGGCTACAGCCTTCCCTGCACAACTTGACGTAGAGGCTAAAGCAGGCTTTAGGTGCAATTACACCTTATCACGAGGAAGTAGTGATACCTTCCGTGCAATCCACAGGGACCTTAGTCAAAACCACGGTGGCGACCTACCGATCGACCTTCGCTGTATGAAGGAGTCAACGGTCACCAAATCATTGGTTAAACCCACCAAGTCATCTAGGCAATCTCCTCCGTATTGCTGCTTTATAACTGTAAAAATTTGAAACTATACCAGCTGTAACGCCAGGTACTACGTTAACAGCCTGAATGAACCTACACCTGACACAAGACTAGGTTCATTCAGGCTGTTAACGTAGTATCTGGCATTACAGCTAGTGTAGTGCCAGCTGTAATGCCGGCCTAGTCTTTTAAGACTAGGTGCCGGCCTCCGTGGCGCGAGTAGTAGTGTCTCGGCCTTTCATCCCGGAGGTTCGAATCCCGGTCAGGCATAGCATTTTTCACACACGCTACAATTCATTCATCTCATCCTCTGATGATATACCTTAACTGTGATTCTTTTTTTTTCCTTCCTCTGAGGAAAAAAAAGACTAGGTGAGCGTCCGCAATTTATTTTTGTGTAAGCCTGTTCTTACACAACTCCGCATGAAAGGTCAAAAACTAAAACGCTCCTAATGCTAGACCACCGACGAGGTCGGAGCGAAATGAGGTCCGACCTCATATTCCAGAGAACATTAATTTTCTGTAGCGGTTAGTTTTTATAATTTCTCTGCACACTTCTCTTTTATGAAGATGCAGATTTCATGTCTTTGCATTTATTACTAATACATTCTGTTTAAACAGACATAATTATTTTTGTAAAAAGAAAAAAAAAAAATTTAATATGGTTTCTTTTATTTTTCTGTAATAAAAGAAATTGGCTTTAAAATATCTTTCAAAAAAGTAGGCAATATTGCTGTTTCAGTACCAATTTAAATTCAGATTTGTTTTTAATTCTTTACTAAATTAGCGGTTATTTAATTAGTAGTTTTTAATTTAACTGACTTCTAAAGAAGAAATTTAAAGAATTGATTCTATATTAATAATGTATTAGCTATATTATTAATTTATATGATTTTTATTTTTTATTTAAAGTTCTTTCTGAAATATGAAGGAAATATAAAATTGATTAGCATCGTTGTAGGGTAGAGTTTTACAAAAATATAAACAGCATAGTCTAAAAATATGAGAGAAGGATCATCACAAGATAGCATGTGTTTAGACAGGTCCCAAACTTGTTATTGTTGATACTTATTGTCAGAGTATCAGTGTTATTGGCTTTTTAGCTCTGTTAGTGAAAAGAAGTAGTGGTGTCCTGGTCTAAAACTGATTACTGAACAATTTTGCAGGTGGGTTAAGTGTCGATCAATGTTTAGAGGAAATGACTCCTGTGATTGCACAACAATATTTAGGTGGGCCTTAGAAATTTTGGTCTTGAGGATGTTTCAAGGTCAGGTCAACCATCTTGGTCTCGGACTTGGGGGAACATTGCTGCAGTACAAAAATGGGACAAAACAGGCATGTGACCTATCAACAATTGGAGGTGTCCTTGGGCATTAATACATCAGCAGCTCGTGCTATTCTGCGAAATCACCTTCAACTTAGAAAGCTTTGTGCACTTTGAATGCCTCATAATTTGACTGAGAATCAAATGGCATGTCATGTTTTCATGATGCCATGAAATGAGAAAAAGTTTGAAAAAGGGAAATCTCCCTATGTAAACAATATTGTGATAGTGAAGGGATGTGTTGCATTTCAATTCAACAAACTATCAGTGCATCACTATTTTTGATTTTGATGATATTTGTTATATGAAAACTATCTACTTTGTGGTGGGCAAAAAATTTTTTTTATATTAAAAAAAAATTTTCTTTAGTAATAAACTTTTTTCTAACTCGCCAACAAGTAAAATAGTCATTTAGATCACTTTTTCCATGAGCTGTAGCATTCTTATTTTACATTTTACAGAGGGTTAAAGAGGGCTTTTTGGAAAGGGTAAACATGAAACTTCATCTTAGTGTACACAAAATTCATTTTGTTACATAACCAAATCTTGTAATATTTATTGTAGTTACATTTACAAATTGTTTTTTTTTTTTTTAAATTTAGGGCCCAAAATAAATAATGAAGGGCTTAAGGTAAACAGGCTTGTTTTTACCTTTTAACTCTTAGGTACTAGTAGTATTTATGAAAAAAAAAATGGACTGTTACCAAGTGTCCTTAGTTAAAAAAAAAAAAAAGGCCACCAAATCATATGAATTTGGAAATGTTTCATATTTGGGGCCCAAAAACCACATATAGGACAGGTGGCAAAAGTCTGAAATTTTTATAACAGCAGGTACATAAAAAATATCTGCTTTTAGGTACTTCAAAACCATATAAAATATATTTTTTTACTCAAAGAGGATGATAAGTAATGAAGCCATTAAAACCGCTAAAAAAAACACTGTTCCTTCTAACAGTGAACAATGTATCCATGAACTTCACAGCATTTATTTTTCAGATAATAATGTACACCTATTATACAAAATATTTTTATGTCTATAATGAGATGACTTATATTCTAGATAGTTTGTTACCTTAAGTATACACACAAACTCATGTTTAAAGACAAAAGTGAATAGATACGCATGGATATGAATGTTTGCATAATCCTGAATCTAAACGTTGTAGAAGGCTCAGTTACTTTTTTAATTTCAATGTCAGAAGTTGTATTGTTGCTAGTGTTAATACTATTGTTAGGTAATGTACGCTTATTTTTAAATGTAATTTTATTATCAGTTAACTTCTCTTTTATGAGATATCCTTTAGTTTTAATTTTATTAATTAGAGAAATTTTTATTTTAGCTATAGTGAAACTGAGATAAGACAAAGCGAGATGCAATTAATTGGTAGTTTTATAATTTATACTAACTGTATAGTTATTGTAAGAACCCTTGCATTTTATAAAAACGGATTATGGAGTGTTCAATTGGCATTCAAAATAGAGGCATTTTACCAGCAGTCATCATTGCTGGTATGGTCTTGAGACCATAAATATTCCCATATCTCGACATAACATGGCTAGGTTTTTTGAAAATTTGTTTCAAAGGATGAAAAAGTTTATAATATATGACGGAAATTATTTTGAAAAATTATAAAAAAATACTCGTACTACAAAATGTTTCTAGTGTCCTTTGTACTATATCCTATTAGTTAGAAGTGGAAAAATATATATTTATATAAATGTCCAACACCGAGTTAGAGTTGCCAATCTTTCTTTTAATGTAAATTTACAATAAACAACAATATAAAGCTAGAATAGTCAAAATGTTAAGGCTTTTAAAATTTAAACAGCACATTTAAAAACAAAATAGTTATTTTTAAGGCAGTTTGGTGTGGATTCTGACTATTTCAGCAGAAATTTCCCATCGTACATGTTAAAATTGAGAAGATGAGAACCCCCCCCCCAATATTGAGCTATAATATAATTTATACGTAGTCTAAGTATAATTATGTTAAGGTATATATTGTTTCACATACTTCATTATTACAGCTTTATTTGCTATTGTAATGTTCTCACTATTACTTTAAATAAAAAATGTCATCCAAATTTTTTTTTAGTATATTAAAAATTTGCAGGATGAAGTTCAGTTTTTGCTTGATTAATTATGCTTTATGAAATATCAATTAAGAACAGTAGCCCGGCAAGGTTAGTTGTTAGTCATTAAAAAGCTGTTGCACATTAAAGACTGTCTTAATCACTGTGGAAATTATTGTGCGAGACAGTAACTATGAACAAGTCTTAATCTAAAGACATATCCGATTAATACATAGGTTTCTCACAAAATTAATTTTGTACCAGTCTGGCCAGTAGATAATTATCAGGCAAATACATGCTATATTTTCCTTTAATATGCATGTTACATAGCTTGTTGAAGACAGTCAAGTTAGTCTGTAGAATTGACTTAGTTTTAGGTATTGTGGCCAAAGGAGGCCAAAAAAAAGAAAACTCAATTTTAATTAATTTCTAATATTTTTTTCTCAATTGTGGTTGGAACTTTCAACACTTCGTTTTATATCATGCATACTACATTGATACTTTATAATTAATTTATTTTAAAAATATTTCTTGCATTTAAATTTGCCTTTATTTTATTAATAATTCAGTTAAAAATTGACTGAAATTTTATTATCAGATTGATGGATTATTTACATCTATCTTTTTATGTTTTTTTTTTTTTTGAGACCTTTTATAAAATTTTTCTGTCAATTTCTTTGTGATGGTATATGCCAAAATATTTTCTTTTATTACTGTTTTTTTTTATTTTGTGTTTTTTCTTCATAATTAAATAATGTTTGAATTTTTTTATTGTGCCATTGCAGTAGTATGTTTTAATGTCAGACTATTAACAAATAAACTTAATGAATTTTTACAACAAAAAAAATTGCTATAAAATGAACATTATTCATTTTTACAGGTCTTCATAACAACATTTGATGTGTCCCACAGATGATAACAATACTTGCGTTGGTGAATTAAACAAACGAGCGATTTTTTTCAGTATGTTTGTCCACATTCCTTTTTTATTGCTATGTTTTGAAGCCAATATCATCACATAATATTTTAGCACCTTGTTTTTAGTGATGTTTATTTAACTTGTTTGTCTTCACTGAATCTAAATTCCTTACCAAGTGTTAGTTTATTATTAACAATCATGTTTTATGCTTTAATTGTATACAGTGTATTTTCTTTGTCATATACTTAATGAAATACTGGCTTTTTATTCTTTGCCGTAATTCATCAAGACAGTTTTTAAACTAACAGCTTATTATTTTTTCTCTAATGATGCCAAATTCTAATAAATAACTATTCTCGCCACTATATCTACTGGAGCTGAGATTTGTAATTCCAGTTTAGAAGAAGCGTTATTTGGTAACAACAGTGAAATACTCATCATCTATTTGTGATTAAATCAGTTTTAAGTCGTTTCATTGCATATTATTCTTCTTTTGAACTTATTATTTTTTTGAGTTGTTTTGTACTTAAAATCCACCGTTTATAATCTCTATAAGAACATACTTGTGCAGATAGGAATTGTAAACTTATTTGTCATATGTTAAACAGTTTCTGTCATACAAAAGGAGGATTGTGAAAAAACTATTCACTTAAATTGGGGTTTCCTTACATATTTGTAGGTTTACATATAAAATCTTGAGGCTTAAATATCTCCAGAATTACTCATTCAATTTTATTCAAATTTAGATATGTTTGAGTAGTGTATCTGAAGTAGATAATGTGAAAATTTGATAAAAATTTGCTTGATCATTCTTTAGTTGGTCCAATTTAAAGTCAAAAAAATTTGAGGTGGCAAGTTAGAAATTGGTTCGTTATGTTGCTGCAAATTGGAACGTGGAAACAAAATAAATAATGAAAGGTCTATCCTCTTGTGCAAATTTCACAAGTTTTATTTTTTTTATAACATGTGTTCATAGATAAAGCTGAAGAGGAACTGTTGTAAAGTGAAATTTTTGGTGTAAATTTTTTTTTTTTTCAATTCCAGTATTTTTTTATGTTAAGTTTATTGGCCTTCATATAAAATTTAGCTTAGAATTGTTTATATGTTGATATGTATCCATAAGATTCATTCCTTATAATACCATTCCTTATAATACTATTTCTTGTAATGTATTTCATAATTTTTGCCTGAAATTCTATTATTCATTAATTAAATTGGTATCAATAGGGGTCACACATACATTCATGATAATGAAGGTCATTTGATAAATATATGTCATTACACTTCAATGCAATTTAATCAATGAATTATGTTCTAAAATTAAATTTATTTATCATTAATACAAAATATTATTTTACGATATAAATTTTTATCCAATTATTATATAAAAACGAAAAAAATTAAATTACTGTTATATAATTTTACAGATCATATGTAATAACATTTTTTACTCCGTATGAAAATTTTTTTTTTTTTTATTTTACTTTAATAGCAACATAATTATTTTATTAGAATAATTTTGTAATTGTGTCTACTAACTGATCCAGAGAAGTGTAATAGATTATTGTAGTTACAATCAATATGAGAAAATTTTCTGTAACTGCAAATTATATATGTACCATTTTTCAAATTTTTAATCTTTCTTTTGTGGTGTTCTCTGTACTCAAGAAAATATAATAA
>JAAAKQ030479681.1:9493-22536 GCA_010016005.3 Zanna intricata
TCATCTATATTTAAGAATAATCAAAATATTCTTTTCCTTGAAAACCTTGTAGATTGTATGAAAAAAAATGTTTTTATATAAAACTTTATGGTGTAACTAAGCTGTGTCTTGAATTGAAATTTAGTAAAAGTGAATTAATAAGAAATAATGTTCTCAGATGCATATGATCTGTGATACCATGTTATTCATCACTTGTATGTCCTACTTAATGCAATACACATTGAAGTGTTTGATTAAAGAAGATATTAAATAGAACCAGGTAAAAGCAGAATTGAATCTTGATAGTAAGTTAAAAGTTTTTGTTTCTGCAAGTTTCCATGTTTAGTTGTCTTATATCTGTGATGCTATTGCAGCATACATTGCTTTCACAAGGTTTTTACAGAAAATGAGTATAAAGAAATCTTATTGGAAAACTATATTTAGTTTACAATTTTATGGTTTCACAACACTAGGATCAACTCAAGTTATTATGTAAAGACAAAGTGTCAGTGGCAGAGACAGTTTAGCCATGTTTAAGCCATTTAATTTCATGGTGTCTTGTTTGTCACTGAATTATAACAATGCTGATTGTATATCACTGCACGATATTGGCAATTGTTATGGTTAAGCTCCTTAATAATACTTGTCAAGAAAACATTTATCAAAAAGTTATGTCATGTTTATCATTTTGAGATTTCACTATTATAAAAATTCAATGAATACAGTACAATTATGCAGTAGGCTTGTATGATTTCAAACAATTCCTGAATCAGTGCGCTTAACTGAATTCTAATTACCATTGTTTATCAATAGCACAGTATAATATTCTTTCTTCCTCTTTTTTCATGACAGTAGTGCCCTCTCATTATATATCCTACTGAATGTGGCTTTTCATTTTTATGGTGACAATAACATCTGGCTCTTTGTGAAATATTCTTAACTCGCTTTTCTTTATTTTTCAGTTTCCTTCAAAATACATTCTGTAGGTTTTTGTATTCCTGAAAAACATTTTCATACTCAGTGTTAAAACCAAATTTTACTAGTGTTTGCTTGATGACATTGAATCTGTCATCTGATACTATATCATTTGTAAATGATAGAATATTTAAAAATACTATTACATTGACTTCCTCTGACCTCCTTGCTCTCCATAGCATTTCTTCCAATGTACTAAAGAGCAAAGATGAGATTTCTATATGAGAGATTTCTCTATGTCACACCCCATTGTTCATTTCAAAATATTTGCAATTTCTCCCATCTAGTCTAAATTTTGTTGAAGACTTTTTTGCTTAGTGCTGTCTGTTTATTAGTGTTGTGGAATTCATGTTTTTTTTTTTCATAATTTCTCTGTTTTAAACTCATATTAATTATATTCTTAATATTTTGAAATTGATACTTTTAGGATGCATATCAAATCCTTTATGAAACCTGGTTTCATTCCTAGTGGATCATTTCTTCATGAACCTGTTTGGTGTTCAATAGAATCTACATGTTTCTAAAACTGGAGTAATTTTTTTTGCCTGCTTTTTTTGTGCCTTGAGGCAATAATGCTTCTTTCCATTCTTCAGAGATATTTTTTGCCCCAAATTTCTAGTGTCAACATAAAAGACACTTTTCTCCTCTTCAGATTACTTCCACTGTGATATCAAGACTTTCAGGGACATTTTGTCTTTCATTGCTGCAGTCAGTGTCTTTTATTCTCAGTGCTCAGGTTTGCATCGACATTTGCACTTTGTAATAGTTACTATCTCTTGCTTCATTCTCTTGCATCTCACTGTTGGTCAGTTCAGGATTTTTTTCAAAATAATCTTTCCATATCTTCTTGATGCTTTTTTTGTTAGCATGTTGTCATTGATATTGGATGTTATATATTCTGGTTGTAAATCCTATTCAGAAAAATCTCATTCTGTATAAATCTGTGGAGTTAATTACCATTTGGTTTTACACTTTTCTCACTTTTCATTTAATATAATCTACTCTTTAGAATTGTTCTCGTTTGGTGATGGCTTCCAAATATAATTCTCTTCAGTTTATCTTTAATTTGGTTCTTATCTTTTTTTCTGATGCTTTGCAATAATTTCTGTTTTGTAAACTTATGTTATTCAGCTGCCTGCAGTTTTCCGAGATTCATAATTACATAGTGCTTTTTTCCCTTTCAGCTGCTGCATAATTTTCTATTAGTGTTCATAATGACTTTTTCTTACTGTTATTATTGATTCGCCGCTAGTTTAAAGTTTGCCATGCTCAGGAATTTGGATCCAAAATCACTAATGTTGGTACTTGTCTACAGAGGTTGGGAAGTTGTGTTTTAATTGTGGATCTACAATTTTCTCTTATCATAAAATTTTTTGATTGCTTTTTTTTTTTTTATATATAATGGATTTTCTCAATCAATTTTGGATTTTCTCAGTACTTCTCAATCTGAAATTGTTCATCCTTGCATTTACTGCTTGAACACTTTTGAGGATGTCTCGAACATCTTTGTTGGGATTTACTATCCCAATATACTTTACATTATTGTTTACTGCATAATCTTTTCTGTAATCTTCTGATGCTATTTCCACAAGATATCATGTTATTCGTTGTGTTCAGTAAACTGTCATTCAGACATTTGGTCTCTTGCAGTTCAGTGCCTATTCTTCATTTCTAATTAATTTATTATTTAAACAAAGTGTTTTCAGCCATCATTTCATAAATTTGCTTAACTCAACATCCATTTTTTCATGGTTTCAACAGCATTCCCCAAAATTTGAATGATTAAACATCTTTAATTTTGAAATCTTTCCTTAAATCTTGTAATTCATGTTCTTTATAGTATAATTCTTAAAATTGACTAAGCTGGATTTAGTTAACTTATGGTTTTAATATTTTAATGAGGATTTTGACGGTAACATTGTTTTTATTTTTTGTTCCAGGTATTCTATTAGTGGAAATAACATCAGATGTTTATTAAAGCGTACATAATGTAATTAGTACAATAGAGGAGGTACAGGAGGTGTTGGTAGCGATGCTGCCTCCTTGGACACATGTACTACAACTCCCATCCCTTTATTCTCTCTTTGTTACGTAGACAATTTCTCAGATATTAAATACAAAATGAGAGAACAAGATTCAGTGAGTTCATCTGAGTGGCAGCAATGGATTTTAGATGCTATTAGAAAAATTCGTGCACAGAAACAGAGGCCATCTGTAGATAGAATTTGCCATGCAGTGCGTCAACATCATACTTATTCTAATGAGGTGATAACAGAACATTTAGAGCGTTTTGTCTCTGAAGGTAGTGTCCTCAAAGTTTTTAACAAAGGTCAAAGCACGTATAAAGATCCTGGTGGTCTTTTAAGACGCCAGATTTTAATAAGTAAGAAAAGTGATCTTTCAAAAGTAGTGATTAAAGCGATTAAAGAATTAGGTGAAAAGGATGGTTCTACTTTTAAAAATATTGAAAAGTATATTCAGCAATCTCATACATTAGAAATAGAATCTGATGTTTCAGATTGGAGCAGTGTGTTAAGGTTATCTGTTAAAAGAGTTGTAGAAAAAGGCCTTGTTAAACAAGAAGGCAAATTGTATCGCATTCCGAATTCTTCTGCATCAGAAAAAAATTGTTCTGTTAAGAGTGGTGCTGTTACTTCGGCTATTACCACTACTACTGCTTCAACAATTATTACTTCAGCTACAGTAAGTGCTGGTGTGGAAGGTGCTGCAGTTGAAAAAGCAGAGAAATCAACTAGAACACCTAAATTGAGCAGTGAATCTTGCTCTACACAAAAGAAAAGATCTCGTCTGAGCAGAAAAGAAAAGAAACATGAGTCGCCGAAGGTAAGTTTCCTTTAATTTTTATTTTAGTCAAAAGTAGCTCTTGTGTTTATCTAATTTAATTATACAAATCTTTATTTGAACATACTCATGGTTGGTAGTTGGGCATCATAATTACACCTTTTACTATTCGAGATTTTGGGATTACTTATTTAATTTTTAGATATTTTTAAATATATTTTATTATAGTTAAGTATTTATTGTAGCTATAGTTTTTGGTATAACATTTATTACAAAACTGTTAATTTATTAAGACAAATTAAATTATTTTAATTGCAGATTGCTAGATTGCATTCAATTAATTGTAGGATGTTAATTTTAGCAACCAAAAATTGCTTTGACACATTCTAGGTACATATCACTCCAGTAATTTCAGAATGAGAATTATTTGTTCATCTGTGTCAAACTAATTTTATCTGCTTTCCAGAATCATTAAGTTGCTGTAACCTTCTCACTAGAAATACTAGTGAGCATTTTTACATTTGTCTTACAAAAATTACAACTTTAATACATGCCAAGGTAATTAACTAACATAGCAACCACTTTGAAAACAAAATATTTTTCTTAGCTGTTTATTTATTAATGCTCATATCTTCTGGCCTGTACAGATTACAGTTGCCAGAATGAGATTATGACATTTTTAGTCTGTGAAAGATACAAAACCCGACCTAAATTTGAATTGAGAACCTTCTGCATGGAAGGCGGCTATACCTAAATCTGTACTACTACTACTTCTTATTTCTTCTTTTAATAATATTGTTTACTATTTATTAATATTGGATATTTGAAATATGGAACTAAATATCAGAAAAAGAGTGAATAGATTTGGCGCCACAAAATTTAACATTGATTTTTCTTTTATAATGTAATAAAAGTATAATATATGTACTGTTTATTCATTACTATATAAAAGTTGGCATAATTGTTATTAAAAAAAAAAAAAAAAAAAAAAAAAAACAAATTTTAATGTACAAAAATTTTTAATTACACAAAAGAATATTATTGCAACGGTTTTATCTTAATTGAGCTTACACTTAATTTAATTTACTCTTTCACTTAATTTACACTTGAATTGAGATTTAAAAATGATTAATTTATGTTATTACTTTTAATGTTTATATTGTCTGTAGATGTTATATTAAGTTATGCTTATTACAGAACCATTGAAACTTAAAGAAGTGGAGAACATTCTTAACCAGTAAACTTTCTTTTTTTTTTTTAAGAAAAATAGTTGTTTAAGGTTTTAGTGGGTTTCAGTCGAAAAGGTTTGAGTGGTGTATTTTCTGCGAGGCAAAACAGGCTATGTTAAACTGTTTCAGGGAAGTTTCAGCTTTTATGTAGTAAATTGTAAGGATTTGAAGGAATATGACTCGACAACAGTTTTTTTTTTTTTTTTTTTTTTTTTATTGCAGTTGGGTTTTATCATATGAGGTGTGCCTATTAAATAACGACACTAATGCATTGCTGTAATATATATATTTTTAAATTTATATGAATTTATTTATTATCCTCTTCAGTATAATACACCCTTCCTATTCCTATAACCTCGATGCAAATTTTCTATTATTCGAAACAGTGCTGGAGGTATTCTTCTGTGAGCTCTTTCATGATGTGTACCACTTTTTCTTTCACAACTTCAGCAACTGAAATCTTGTTCCTTTAAATGCAGATTTGACCTTGGGGAACAGATAAAAGTTACATGGTGCCAGTACAGGCAAATAAGGTGGATGGTCTAACAATGGAATGTTATATTTAGCTAGAAATGTCTTGATAGCTAATGGAGTTTGGGTCGGTACGTTGTCCTGAGAAAGAACCTGTGACTTGTTCTTCCTCAGTTTGAGTAATTTTTTTCTTATTTTTTCACAAAGTTGAACAAGGATCTCAAGGTAGTTATGTTGATTAATAGTTTGACCTTCAGGAACCCAGTAATGGTACACAATCCCATAAATATAAAAAAAACACAATGATCATTGTTTTGAATTTTGATTTGTTTATTTGAGCATTTTTAGCTAGCTAGCTAGCTAGCTCTGTGAAGTTGAGGCCTTCCAATGCATGGATTAACACTTAGTTTCTGGATAAGTGAAAAACCAAATTTCATCACATGTTATAACTCAATCCTAGAAATTAGGGTCATTTCCAGTGGCATTTAAAGTGTCAGAACAAACATTTTTACAAGCTTCTTTTTCTTAGATTTTGAGAATTTTAGGTTCATTTTCACGTATACTTTTTGTATGAAAAAAAAAATTTCATAAAATTTGCCTTGTGTATTTTTTGTCAATTCCTACAGTTTCAGCAATCATACCACTAGTTAATCGACAAGACAGATCGAATCAGATTACCGGTTTTTCAATATTTTTTTGTTTTTCATATCAAAGGACAACCTGGGTGAACATCACCTTCAGTGTCTTTTCGGTCATCTTGGAAACATTTAAGCCACTCAAAAACCTGCGCGTGTGATAAACATTCATTGCCACATACCGTTTTTAATAAAGGATAACTTTCAGGTTTTTTCAAGTTTCATATGAAATCTCATACAATTCTTTGTAATAAAACACATAACCATTTTTTCAGAAAAACAAAAAAAACGTATGTTATCAAAACACAGGTCATTGCTAAACTAATATGTCTACAGAAACTAGAGTGACAATCTAAAGAGAAGGCTTCACGCTACAAAGCTGTCGGTTGTACGAATTTGGCGCATGCACAGTTCTTCTGTAGCAGCATTAGTCTCGATTATGTAACAGTCAAGCCTCATTTGTATAGGTCTATTCTTAATATATATTTTTTTTATAGTTAGGATTTGACAGAAAAATCTGTTGTAGTAGATTAGAACTGCTTTATTCAACATCAATGCCGAAACACTTCCAATCAGACAATCGTTAGATTATTATTTATGTTTTAGTAATTGTGAGCTCAAATGTATGCAACTATGTTATTAACAGAAACGGGTTAGTGCGGTAATTGAGAAGCATTTTTTCATTTTAAAAGTGAAAAAATGGTTTCGGAATGGCAAGCTATGTTAACAAACATCACTCCTTGCCAACTCTTTTCTTTTTATCGCAGTATTTATTCCCATTGTGTTGTCATTTTTCTTGAAGTATTGATTTCAGTTATTATACGATAGCATCAGTGAGTTGTGTTTGCTAAAAAAGTTTGTGTATTGAAAGAGAAGGCGGTAAAGATAAATATTGTATATTAGGATTATTGATACTTGCTTTTACTCCGCCTTTGTTCTGTATTGTCCAGATCATTTTTGTGTAATTTAGGTTTCTTTTTTGTGCCAAATCATCTTGCATGGTTTGCTTGACTATTTTACATGTATAACTTTTATCAAAGTTTTTAGCATCCTTCATATCTTAAAACCATAAAGATTTTTCTGTTGCTATGTTGAATCTAGGTTGTATTTTTAAACATACAAACAGATGAAAGTTAATGATTGCGAGGATTGTTGGTAAATTTACTAGCTCTTACTACAATATTTTATATATTTAAATTAGGTTTATTTCTATTGAAAGAATTCATTTCAAGCTTTCATAAAACATTTTGAGGTTACAAGCAGGGTTATAAGGTTACAGCAGTACAGAACTCGAAAATAAAATGGGTTTGAATTTAGTTATTTCGATTAAAAAAATTGCATTACCTGTAAGAGCTTGAAACCACAAGCCAATTTTTTTTTAAAAAACTGGGTAGGAAACTAAAGAAAAATTAAAAAAGTTATTTCAACTCCTTTCCATTTATTTAGAGTATAAGTTGATACATTTTCAGTAACAGTTGATTTCAAGGCCAAACAACTTAAAAATTAAGGATAAAATTAAATTATTTAAATAATAAACCGGTACTAATTAAAACAGTCAAAACGAATTATTTTGTTATTATAAAAGCCTAATTTACATTAATCGGTGCCAAACAATTAAAAAAACAAAAAGAAAACAGTCCTAATAAATAAAATTGAATGTTATGAACATTAATTATTATGAGGTTTTTCTAAAATGTAATTAAAAAAAATAGTCGTTAGTCTAGGCTGTGATCTGAAATTAACCAGCTTCTTTCAAGAGTTGTGGCAGGTATGAGTGTAGCATATTAGTTATTATTCAGAAACTAAATGACAAACCAGTGGAAATCTTCACATACGAGATTGGTTGATTATACGTTATTTGTTTTTTATTGTGAAAGGATTGTCATCAGAAAATCTTTTCCTTCGGAATGTTTAGCAAATCAGCATAAATTGATGTACATAGATCACATGTCAGTGTGAAATGAGAATGCCAAGAATGAGAGCAGTTTTTGTATTGTAACACCCTTACATGCTTGTCGAATCCCTTCTCTATCGCCAATAAATTGTGAAAAATAGCAGATCATTGTCCCCATCATCCCTATTCATCATTCACACTTAGTGCATTATTTTCATTTTCTCTCATGTAGGTCTCAGAGTAGTGAGTGCATTATTTTCATTTTCTCTATGTAGGTCACAGAGTAGTGTTTATGTATTGAGAGTAAAGTGAAAGAAAAACCAGAAGTCATAGACAAATATACCTTTTTGTTCCAAAAATTAGAAGAAAAATGTTGGGGCAAATGCATCCAGTCATATGGAAAGTACTTTAAAATAGCTGAAAGTTTCAGTTAGTAAATCTTAGTGAGATTTATATTTACAGTTATGGTTAGTTTTAGATACCTCTTGTATATCAATGTTAAGAAGTGATCTTTAAAACGTTTTAATATAGGGAAAGTTATATTTCCCTATATTGAACTGTAAAAGTAGTACAAAATTTCTCAGAGATTAATTTCTTTATTACAAGACCTGATTCTGGATCTTTTCTACATGTGATAAATTGTAAATTGGTTTAAAAGGAATTTATCATTAAATTTACTATTGATTAAGATGTAATTTCCAATTAAAGCTTTAAAAAAAGTGAAGGTGGTCAAATATTTGTTTTGTTCCTACTCCATAATGTGTCAGCCCTTGAACAGTAGATGAATCTGTATTATTTAAGACATAAGTATTTTTTTAGTATATGTATCATCCATCAATTGATGTTCAAATAGCAGTAAAAGAGAAACTATAAAAATGCAGAATATTACACAGATACCAATATTATAAATTATTTGACTGTAGTAATTGGGGATTTAATATCTAAATTTTAAGTAAATAACTGGAATTCAATAAATGAAGCTGAATTGCACCATGAAAAGCTAACTTTCAGAAATTGTTAATGTGATGTCAGGTAAAAATAATAATGATAACAGCAAAGTAGCTGGCTGGTAACGTAAAGCAAATTTAGTGTCTCACAGTTAAATGTGATCAAAGTGATATTTTGTTAGAAAATATATTCCTTTATTGTGTAAAATAAAGTCGTTTTGACTATTAATGGTTGTAGTGTTACAGTATATAATAGAAAAGTATGTGTAATAAAGGATAAACATTTTTCATTATGATTCGTAAATTTTTGTATTTATACCATAAATTTTGGTATTTTATATCATAAATATAGTTTGATACTCAAACTATATATTATAAACTATGTATTATATTTAATACTCAAATGTCAGCACGTCTGAAAATGTCATCTTGGAGAATGAGTGCCTCAAGGAAGTGTTTTAAGTGCTACCTTATTTTCTATAGCCATCAACAAAATTACTAAACACAATATCTCGCCTTGAAGCTTGGTCCAGGGTTACTTCCTTCACCTTTTAGAAAAGACTAAACGTCTTTTCTCAGCTCAGGGACCCTTCCATTCCGCAAGTATTTCTCAATGGAGAGCTTATTATTACTCATTTCTCTTACTGTGTTTTTATTCTTAACCTGTAGATCTCTCCTTACATTGTCTGATAGGATCTGTCAATTGTAAAATTTATTTTTGTCTTCATGGCTTGTGTAGGAATATTCATGTTTTCACACCAAAGATTACAAAAAAATATTGACAAGGGATACATGGGGATATGATGGACAATTCAACTACCTCAGCATTTGCATCTTGAGTCAGTAACATCATGTCAGAGCATTAGGTTCTATTGTATTTTGTATAATATATTATTATGAAGTTTCTCTTAAATGAGAGTATCAAAATCTCTGAAATTTTGACTAGACTGCATGTACCAATTGGGGATAACTGGGACAGCAACTTTAAAGAAGAGCATGAAGGTGTAGAAAATGGGTCTTACTAGGCCTTCAAGGGCAAATGTGATGGATGACAACATTTGATCAATTTGTGACCTTGAAAATGATCAGTATCTTAAGGTTAATGAATTACTTTGTAGTGGGTAACAGTCACATAAGTGCTCGATCTGTTATCGCAAAGCATCTCGGATTCCACAAAGCCTGTGCAAGGTGGGTTTCAAGAATTTTGCTCTAAAATCAGAAACTCGCCCAAAAGGAAATTTTCAAAGGCTGCTGAATCAATTTTGATGAGGGAAATCATATTTTGCATTGAATAGTCACATGTAATGAAACATGGTTCATCATTACACTTGCAAGTCAAAGTCTGTGAGTATGAAATGATGTAGAAATGGAGAGTCTTGCCCTGTAAAGGTGAAAATATGTCCAACAGCTAGAAAAAGTTCTTGCAACCACCTTTTGGGACTGGAAAAGTGTGTATTGCTTGTTTTCTCCATGAACATTGCATTGTGAATATTGCTGCCAATTCTCGGATAAGATGAAAGCTGCCTACTGAAACAAAGGTGCCATCAATCAATCAGAGATTGATTTTCCTTCTCAACAATCCAAAGTCTCGCTTATCTTAGCTTTGGATAAACTGGATAAAATTTACTGGGAAACCTTAGAACATCCCACTTATAGTTTCTCCGGATTTATCCTCCTGTTATTTCTTTTTGTTTGAACCAGGCCTTGGGAGGACATTGATTTTTAATCAACATAAATGGAGGAGTTTGTGTACAATTGGCTCACGACATGTCTTGGAACTTTTTATGAAGAAGGGTTTCACAAACTCATTGCATGTTGGGAAAAATGTGTAAACTTCAAGATATGTCATAGGATAGCAGTAAAAATATTTTGATTTTTATTCATATTATTAATGAGTGTTAAAAACAAAAATATCTGATATATTTATATCTGACCGACTTAATATTATGTAATCACTCTCTTTTTCTGTTTAGTCTTTGAAACCACCGTAAGGTATTACTTCAGAGGATGAATGAGGGTGATGTGTATGAATGTAAATGAAGTGTAGTCTTGTACGCTTTCAAGTTGATTATTTGTTAGATATATGGTTAATTGAAACCCAATCGCCAAAGAACACTGGTGGGTTATTATTATATAATCTGGAACAGAATTTCTTGATAGTTCACATTTCTGATGATCTCTGTTTTTGGTAGTCCCTACTTAGAAGTTTGGGAAATGTTGAGTGGGAGCTATTTATCAAAGAGTGCACCATCGTAATGAATAGAAAGTAATAAGAATAAAGAAAGAAGATATTTCTTTTCAAAAAGTAGCTGGAGTTTTGCATCTGAAATATTATATGTATTAAAAATCAACCAAATCACTGAAATTGAAATAAAATACACAAGGATATCCCAGTTCTCATTTATGTAAATCTAGTACATTTAGTTATAAAAATGTCCATGAAAAATTCAACAAAATGTTCATTTACAAGTTATTATGAAGTTATCAACAAATCGCCACAAAAAATTACAACCCCTGCCAAAATTTCGCTAAGTAATCTGTTATAAATTTGTTAAGTTTCTTAAATGTTTAATAACTAATTACTGTTTTATTAGAAGCAAATTGTAATCATTTTTAGATCTATTCCATCAAGCAACAATGTTGAGATCAACATTTTCATGCTGATCTCTTAAAAAAAAAACTTACAACGTGGCAGGTGTCTTGCATCTGTCATGACTTGCAAGTAAACTGACGTGTGAACCAAATTCTTGTTGATTATGTTGAAACCAAAATCATCATTCAATTCTAGTCTCAACTGTGTATTTACAATGTTTGTATTTATTAGCGAATTTATATCTTTACTGACTATATGTTAGTCCCCTCATGATAGTTGTCTTATTTCCTGATTGGCAATCCTAGTGGTTCTGGTGAATATTCAAGTCATTCGTTTTCGACTATGATGGAATTTTCTTATTACTCAATGCTTGCAAGTTTAGTATACTTTAACGTAGGTTACATCTTGATTTGAAAATACTTTTGCTAAAACCAATGAAGATGAATCTGTTATTGGCTTTACATCTTTACATGGCAAACCATCTCAAACATTATACTCCTGATAGAGTTCATTTTTCAAGAACTCATTTTGAAGTGTTTATTGCTGCGAGACTACTTAATATTAAACTCACGTTCTTTATCAATTATCATCTTAGCTTTTATAGAGAAATCTAACCTTTATAAATAATTTTGTTTGTTATTACTGTCAACTGTTTTTTATGAAAATGGTGTGAGTCCATTGTGAGATAGGCTCAGTGCTTATTCATCACAGTACCCAATTTCTTTTGCTGTCTAAAAATTAACATATTCAGTTGATGTGAGTGGTGCCTTTCCTGATTTGCCTTGTGTCTTGTTTCCCTGATTTCTGATATATATATATATATATATATTGCAACATTCTGGATTTTTTTTTTCAGAACTAGATAAATCTTTCTAAACCAGTAAACTTATTGGTTATTGAAACTGAAAGAGTGGTTATTAGACAAAAAGTTTCTTTAAAAGTGGCTCTATGATGAAATCCAAGCATAATTTACTTTTTAAAAATGTACACTTTGCAAATTATAAAGTGAAATACATTTTTCCAATAAATTATGTATGTTCTTTTTTTAATTAATTTTTACATAACAGTGCACATTTATAAAACACTTTATTAAAAATTAAAGATAAAGGTAAAAGTGTATGGAATGGGGACATGTTACAAACAAGAGGTAATTTTTCAGTGAACTTGAAAAATGGAAAAATTAATTTTTTAAGTTTAAAAAATCTTTGTAGATTTTCCTGCTCAAATACTGCATTATTTGAAGTAAATTATTTGGATTTGTATTCTCTGAAGTAATATAGAAAGTGATGAAATTTTAGATGCTCTGTACTACAAATTCCGCTGAAATAAGAGAATGATAATAAAGAGAATGAATTTTAAAACGACGTTGTTTATCATGTATGATTATAAATAAGATACATAACCGTGCCTGGATTTACAGCTAACATACTTTCACATCCAACCTCCACACTTCAAAAATTTTAAATCAAATGATTACTTCAGCAGAAAATGCAAATACAGGAGGGTCTTATTTTTCTT
>JAAAKQ030479703.1:0-22533 GCA_010016005.3 Zanna intricata
TCTCAGGAGTGGTCGACCTGAGATTGTACAAGACTACACTTCATTTACATTCATATACATCATCCTCTGAAGTAATACCTTACAGTAGTTCCAGAGGCTAAACAGATAGTTTGGTTAATAATTAATTCCTCTTTTTCTCGCTTTTTATTCCAACTTCAACTTTGTTTTACTTATCCTAATTTCTATAATGAATTCTTTTCTTAAATTTGTTTTGTACATAATTTCATTCAAAACAAGATATCTTCAGTGAATCATAATTTAATTTTTTGCTCCTGAACTGTTATTCTGCTCCCAAATCTTTCTTTTAACTCTTACTGCTTTTGCATATACAAATTTAAAAGTAAAGGACTGCATTGTTTACTCATCTTGTTTTTCAATCCAAATCACTTTTCCTTATTTTAAGTATATAATTTTCCAAAGGTACTTCTCTTAGACTCAAAATTCTGTTCCATTGCACTTATGATTGTATGTATCTAGCTTTTGATTTCCTTCTTCCTATCTTGTAATAGTAATGTGAAGGCTAAAATTACTTCCATTACTTTAGTACTTTTCCATAGCACATCTTCTACTTCTTAATCTACTTTTTTATATATTCTAGATACATATCCAATCATAAATTTAATATACTTATGATTCATACACTCTATTCAGTCCGACTTCTCCTCAACAGCATGGTAATTCAGATTTTGGCACTACCTTGCACTGGCTTATTCTTATTTAAATTTTTCAGACATGTACAGGCCCCTAGGAAAGTTCTGCAGTATGGATTCTTTTTTTCATAATTTTTCAAGATAATTTCTACCTTGTGCAGTATACTTCTTCATCTATCCAGTCTTCAAAGAAATCCTGACATGTTTTGTCAGAGATCTGGGCACGTGCATCAAACCAAGCCCTTAGGAGGTTATTTTCTAACTTGTAAAATGCCTCCTTTACAGTCTGTTCTTCACCGGGGGGAACATGCAAACTCATATGGAGTGAAATCAGGATTATAGGAAGGGTGCTGTAACAGTTTTATTTCAGTCGTGGCCAAGTACTTACAGCAAACTTTGGAGTGGAACATTGGAGCATTATCATGGTGAAGAATCCATCTGTGAGTTTGGGTGCGGCTTCTTAAGAGCTTTGACAACATTAGGCAGGCATTCCCTAGTATACTAATTTCATGTAATTGTCTTCTGAGTTTCCAACACAACTTGCTCTAAAACTGCTCTCATACTGCAAAATGTGGCCATAATTCTCTTCTTCACTGATCTGAATTTTCAAACACCACAGAGTCTCCAATCTTCAAATACCCACACTTTGTACATAGTCTTGGTCAGGACATCATAATAGTACAGCCAAGTGGCATTATCATAATACTGTTCACATAGGGAGATCTCTATTTTACAGTAACATAAAACACAATCTGCCAATTGTTGATCAAGTTATGTGACACCTAAAGAGTAAAACACTTTCTAACTTGAAGGTGATCTCTCAGAATAGCATGGATTGCTGGTGCATTAATGCCCAGACATTTCTGTTTGGTGGTAGGTCACATGACTGTTCTATTTCAAGCATTTTTCATACTGCAGCAATGTTTCCCTCAGTCACAGTCAATGATGGTCAACCTGACCTTGGAGTGTCTTCAAGGCCAATATTTCCTCTTTCATAATTTCAGTACCACCTAAATATAGTTGTATGATGAGGATAATCCTCTCCATATGAGTCATTTCCTCTAAACACTGAACCCATGTGCAAAATTGTCCAATGTTCAGTTTTCATGATGGACATCACTACCTCCTCTTTTCACTAACATAGTTAAAAAGCAAATGACACTGAGACAGTGACTAGAGCAGTACACAGTGACTAGCTACAGTACAGATTGGGACCTATCTAAACATGATACAGTTATTAACTTCTAACTGCCCGTGATGATCTGTTCCTTAATATTGCAAAACTTCCCTAGTACCCTTTATGTTGTGAAATCTTTTCAATTTCTCAATCTCTGCCACCTTTTGGTTCTCTACTCTTTTTTTTAATAATACTTTTTCATTTTAACATGTTATATTATTGTTCATTTTGTTTTTTTATATATTTTATTACTTTATTAATTTGTACTTTCTATTCCATTCTTGTTATTACAATTGTTTACCGTCATCTTCTGCATTTTTGTGTATTCTATATTTATCATTCACTGCAATCATATTCTTTATCCCAGGTTTTCTATTACTGTTAACTTTCCACCTTTAACCCTTCCCCTCATGTTTTAATTATTTGCTCTTTAAAATGAATATATCATCTACTTAATGTGCTTTTGTATTAACTAAACTTAAATCTAAGATATGTTTAGGCCTACTTAACAGGTGAATTGAAGTTTAAATGTAAAGTTAAATCAAATTTTAACCTCACATCATTCTCTTTTAATTTGACTGTATCCTGCATTTTTGTTCTCAGATTTTCTTTAGTTTTTTTTTTTAAATTAGTCTATATCTCATATTTACAAACTTCCAGTAAGAAGTAATGTCTACTTCTCTTATGAGCTGTAGATTAAAATCTTATTTTTAAATCTGTGCTTAACCATTATGTAGTTAATCGGTATCTTTCTTATTTTTTTTCCTTAGCCAATTGTATCTTTATTTTGAATGGACTTGGCAGTTACTATTTTACATTTGGTACAAAATTCTGAAGATGTAGTTCCTCTTTCATTTCTTTAACATGGCAGCCCATATTCCTCAACTGCTTTTCTTTTTGTCATTCCAGATTTACATAACATGCTGCCACCTCCTTTTTACGTATTTAACTAGATCACCTATTTTTTCTTCTGTATTTTTATCTCTTCAGTTTAGTAGGTTTGGTATATATAATGGTCTTTTATTATAGGCTTGCCTTTGAGTCTATCCTGGACAAAACCTTTTTTTTTGCTTGTAAGTACATGCTGATTGCCCGTCTCTCATACTCCCACCTTACTTCATTAATCCTAAAACAGACTACTTTAACTTATCTATTTCTTTTTTTAAATTTTCTTACTTGCCATTATATTTAGATTTCTGATATTCAGACACACTTAGACTCAAAGAATGTCATTAACATTATAAATACTTTTAAACTTTTGAGTAGAAATTCAGTCAGGTGACTGGAATACTTTACTTAAAATGACACCTTCATACTAATAATAAATAAAGAATAATGAAAAATATATATTTTCTATGGAAAATGCTTTCTATATTTTTCCACTGCTTTCAGTCACAAAGTACTCAAACCTACAATATCCTTTCAGGTTTTGTTATTAAAGCCGTACCTACTCTTGCTCATTTGTTGTCATTTCAATACCCTCTCAGACAGCCATTGTTCTCTACATATGTGTCAATAATTTGAACTGAAACCAAGCTGTATGTAAGAACTCCCATAACCATTAGAAATTCTTTCAACCATTACAATGATTGTTGATATTTAATATATTTAAAAAAAAGGGTGAATATTAATTGGGTTGTCATAGACCATCATTCTAACTACTTACAATATTTAATTTTTAAATTGATAAGAATAATGAGACCTGATTCTACAGTACAGGGAATACTCATTTTCTTGACACAGTAAAATATATTTTCCCCATAGTATTTAATTATTTATTATGTGTCTAAAGTTAGCCTCTTTTAAATCTGAAAATAATGAAGTACACAAACATAACTTCATTGCTCAGATCTCAGAAAAATCTTAAATGATTTTTAAATTTGCAGGTTTTTAAATAAAATAAATGCTTTGTTTGTACAAGATCATGTTCTACAGAACTTTCACTTATTTCACAGGAATTCATTTTTCTAATAAAATGTTCATGTTGAGTTATCGATGGAATTGAATCTCAAATGAAATGCATTCTGTTGAAGTAATTGCTAGATCAATATTGATTTTTAATTCTGTAACATTAAGGTTACAACTTAATAAATATTTTTAAAATAATTACTTGCATTTACACATGAACATTTGTAAAATAGAATACACATAATTAATTTGATATTTTGAAACTGACAATGTGTTCTCAAATAATTATTAAAAAATACACTTATCTTAGAATATTTAAAAAAAATGAACAATTAAAAGTGTTTCAATATTAGTTAAAAAATGCTATTCAGTATTCAAGGTTTGGAGACAACACAATTGAATCTAAAAATGATAAGTAACCATAAGACCATAACTATAAGTGGTAAGTAACTGTATAGCTCGAGCGAATCCACAACAGAGGTTTCTATATATATATATACATATGTACACACAACAGAATGAAGACTAAAGATGGTCTAAGGACTGCTTGAATTTCATTTTTTAGAAAGATGAGAAAAAATAATAAATAAAAATATTTTATTATGAGGTGAAAAAAATGTATAGTATCGAAATCAAATGCACTTGTCCTTTCAGCTAGAAAAGAAAGAAATGAGAATTTTTGTCTTATTTTCAAGTCATCATAACTAATTTTTATAGCTTAACTACACAAAGATAATGAATCATTAAAAATATGCTAAAAGTTTATTAAAGGGATGGGCATGAAAATGTACAAATTCCTGAATGATAAAAGAAATTGTGTTTATTTGTATAGAGTAAGGATTAAATACACTCTACTACTGTATAAAGAGTGCTGAGTGATTTATTATTAATTTTTTTTTCTGCTAAAATCATCATAATTTTTATTTTGAGTGCAATTAACTGTCTTAGCTTCATAATTAAATCACATGTTGGTATGTTTCAGATATATTTAATTTTCAAAACTCGCTATATTGCTAAAACTTTGAGTACAGCAAGAAAATTGAACACATTCAAAAAGTGTCAATATGTGATTTAATTATGACAAAGTTCAGTGTTTTTATTTGAGAATCCACTTACAGCATACAAAATAACCTTTACTTTTGCTTCTTAATAACAAGAAAGAGTGATCAGAATAAGTATGCAAAAATTACATACAATCAATCTATATCTAAGAACTGTCTCTATCCTTGGAAGTTTTAACAATGAAACTAGATACTATATTGAAAGAACAGCCACAAATAAATTGACTTTTAAGGATAACTGAAATTCAAAATGCAAAGAACAAGTTATTTCATTTGACTTCTTTATTATAATTATATAAAACTAGAAGTAAAATTAATCAGTCAAACTGAGGTTTTAAAATAAATAAGAAATAGATAGTTGGAAAATTTACTATATTTACAATGCAGAAAATTCATTGATGAATAACAATAGCTACTAGTATTCTTGTTATTTATATTTAAAATGATCCATTGTTATGTTTATATCTTTCATTTGGTTTCCCTTTATATACTAAATTGCTAATATTATTCTTCAATAGTCGTTTAAAAATAATAACACTTAAAAAAAAAAAGAAGTAATAATAATAATCATCATTTAATAGCCTTTCAGAATTCTAGATGTATTAGAATTCTTAAAAATTTCTAATATAATGGTCAGTCTTCCCTTTCTTTCACTTCTTTGGTTATTAAAAATGGTTATTCTTCCTTTCAATTTTGATGAAGGAAGATGATATGTCTGACTGGATATAGGTTAATACTGCCTTTGTTTTTCTAAAGATAACCTCTATCTTAGCTGTAATTTTTATTATTTAGATAGTAAAGGATAATTATTTAGGTTGGTAGGGAATTTTAGTTGGAAGTTGGGGAAGTTAAGATTGTTTTTTAAAGAAGCATTCTACTTTCAAGTGTGATTTCATTGTTCTTAGTCAATTTTAGTCATTTTTATTTTTAAGCACAGATAAAAATAATGCTTTTAATTTTTTTAAAACGTTTTTATATTTTTTTAAAAATTATTATTATTTTACTCTACATTAATAATAATAATAATAATACTCATTAATTATTTCACCCTTTATTATTGTTTTGTCATTATTATTATTTCTTTTATTTACATAAAAAGTGTAGTTTTTTAATATTTATTTCTCATTATTTACTGATGATAATTGTTTAACTATTAAAATTGCCGTTAGTTTCAGATTTAGTTCTTTTTTTTGTAAATAGTATTTGAGTGTCTTCTGTTTAAAAATTTTTCAGTAATTGTTCTTTGCATTTATTATTATTACTAACAATTTTTTAAAATCAGAATATATCTGACACTCTTTATTTTAAAAGAAATTCAAAATTTCAATAATTTTCTTCAAGTTTCATAATTAATTTGTTTAAATTTGTCATGATTATTAATCATAATAACAGTGTAAAGCAAAATATTATGCCCTTCACATGAAAAGGCATAATTATATGGTTTGATTGCGCCAAAACAAAATCCGTAGAAAGCTTGACTGCTTTGTTACTATTTAACAGAATAAATTTTATTCAGTCTGAGTTTTATTGAGACATTATAACAATAGCTAAATGTGTAATTAAATTTCATAATGTTTCATAAGCACCGGCCTCCATGGCACAAGTGGTAGTGTCTCAGCCTTTCATCCGGAGATCCTTGGTTTGAATCCCTGTCAGGAATGGCATTTTCACATGCTCTAAAATTCATTCATCTCATCCTCTGAAGATATACCTTAACGATGGTTCTGGAGGTTAAACAAAAAAAAGAAGAAGTTTCATAAGCATAAAAGTGATTTAAAGATTGTTTGCTTTAGATGCTGTGAGTTTACAATAAAATCACTTAGGAGAAATGCTCTGTAATAAATTACAACTACATCTTAACCTAAAATTTAAAATCTTTACTCTGACTAAACTAGATAATCTAAATAAAAATATACTTCTCATAATATAACCTTAGATGATAATTATTTTTACTTAACTATTGTGTCAGGAATCTCTGAGAAATCTAAGCATACTGTTCCTTATCATACACAATTATGTTATTTCTTCATTTGAAGCCTTTAAAATTCTTGAAATATTTAAAACTTGTCTTCAGAAAACAGTTGTAAGAAACTGAGCATTAAAATATAAAAATAATAATTTTGAATTATAATCCACCATATTATATCATAAGGTGAATCAAAAGACTGAAAGGGTTATAAGTTATTAAAAATCAAACTGAATTTTTAAAACTAAGATTACAAGATTGGAATTTTTTTTATAAAAATATAAATTTGTACTTCTTTAGATGCTAACACATGGAAGTGTCATGAATTGACGATTGGTTCTTATTGTGGAAAAATATTACATAATGAACCTTGTGAACATCTCCCCCACAATATTTCAATAAAATAGAAATAGAAATCATTACAAATGTGAATAGAGTCAATGTGTTAGAATTAATCTTGGATGTGTCTGAGGCAGCTTACAAAACTTGAAGTCTTTTAACAAGAATAGTCTGAGAAATACCAATTAGATAATTACCAAACATCTGGGATGGGTCCAAGCAATCCTAGATTTGTAATCACATTTGGGAGTCCAAAATCTTATGAGACAGATTTAGGATTTTTAAGAGTGGTTGCAGAAATTAAAAAAAAAAAAAAAAATTATTAATAATCTTCACAAGATTTATTAATATATGAGATGTACTAATACTTTTATGGGAATGGGTAGTAATTTTGTTTAAAATTTGGCCATTTTTGATTTCTTGGTTACTTCATTAACATGTATTAGCCACTCTGGTTAGGGGAACTTTCCAGTTGTGTTGTCTAAAATGATTTCAATTTGTGTATTTACTGGTGCTTATGTGTTTAGTGATTAGTAATGCTCCTTGTGCATTCAAGTTTTGTGTCAAAAAGAAAAATCAACAGTTTCATATTTGGCTCAATGAAGAAGGCAACAAGATAAATCACTCTACTTTTCACTTCTGTAAGTCTGGGAGGGATGATTATTAAGAGTTATGTTATTTTCATGTGTGGCTTGTGTCCCATGTCAGTTGATACAACTATTAACTAATGACACTTAACATAACATTTTATAGTTGTTTCATTCTTTTTGCCATAGAAAAGGAGAAAGTGTAATTTCAGTAAAAAGTTGAGTATATGTTTTTAAAAAATTGTTGACAGTCCACATTTTTATTATGTAAATTATTTCTTGTTTAATAGAGATATCTTAGTCACACAAAAGGGAAATGGTAATAAAGAAAAAAGTGCAATACAAAATGTACGTGATGTTTCATCCTCAAATAACACTACTTATTTTAACCAAAAGATGCTGTTGATTATGACTTAAAAAAATGCTGCCACGAACAACTATATTTGATTGTCATTCTGCAATTTAAGAAATTTAAGTCAGATTATAAAACCCAGTTCATTAAAAAGATTTCAAGTATCCTAAATTGCCTTTCTCAAATAAGATATTTTTTAGTACTAATACAAATGTATGTATTTGAATGTATAACTAACCCAAAACATTTTGATAAGTTTTAAATATGTGATTTTTTACTTTTAATCAAGAATAATAGAAAAAATGTATTAACAGTTTAATATTTCAAACTATGCTTTTAATGAGCAAGTACTGTATTTTTAAAATTTTATAAGTACTATGTTTAATTTAATAAATACTATGTTTTCAAAACTTATTTCATATATGTTCAGCTGGTTTTGACTGGATATTTGCAATTTTTGATCCTCTCATTCTGGTCTTTTCTATTTAGGCAGATATAAACTTAGCAAATGGGTGAAAAGTGTGTTGAATTTAAACTGTTACTTTTCATTTACTATACTACTGTTGGGTATTTAAATATCTCATGTCTGAGTTTTAGAGATCTGAGTTTTTTTGTATGTGTTGAATATGAAGATCATTGTCAATGCTAGTGGATTTGAGTCTATGGTTGGCAAACATTTACTCTACAATGCTAAGTAGGGTTTTTATTCATTGTATTTTTCTTTGAACCTGCATCTTTTCTGATCAATGTAATATATTCTGCAATTGGACCAGTTTCATTTCATGTTTTTCAGGTATATATTGTTTGTCTGATGATTGTATTTTGTATATAATGATTAGTTTTTCACTGTACTGAAAGCTTTGTTGTATTTAGATTTTTAAATCTGAGAACATTTTTGTTGTCATGGACAAAAAAACAACATTTACAGATAGTAACCTATGCAAAAAATGAGTGCAGGCAGGGATATCAAAAGTAGAAAAGTAATAATTGTAGGCAATGAGATAAAATATCACGATCAGAGGCATTTTCTGTAGGATGATCATTCCATTTCTTTAAACTCATTTTTTTTTATTTATTTGAACTAAATTTATTACTTTTTCTAATATTTGGAAATTTAAGAAGAGTCCATTTAATGAATGTGTTAAGTATACGTTATATAACTGTTGTTAGAACAGTTTATAAATAATCAAATGTACCGCCAAAACGCGCGAAGGTTCTAAATCTTGCCACCGGGTTATGTTTATTCCCAGAGCAGCACGGAGCAATTGGAGTTATCCAGAGAGTGCTGCTGTTTTGTCGTACTCATCTTTTGATCATGACCGATCCGGTGCAGTGCAGCTATTCAACGCTGCGCGTCGTAGATGCGCGAGGTGATTCCTGCCAGTGATGGTCAGCTGTGAAAGAGAAGGTGTATAGAAATGCGCCTTAGGCATGTAACTCTGAATTTCAGGGATACCCTACGGCATCACAATGTTCGTGTACGGTTCCGAGATAACGTAGAAATGTAATATGAGTGTGCAAAGTGTGATTTCACGGTGAAAATCTGGCGTGAAAAGTGCCGCGGTGGGTCGGGGATCATGGCGTCGTCGGCAGAAACCCCAGCTAGCCACGGGCACAGCTTTACAAAGAAAACCTTTCATAAGCCGACCTACTGCCACCATTGCACTGATATGCTGTGGGGCCTGATCCAGCAGGGGTACATCTGCGAAGGTGGGTTTACATTATTTTTAAAATCAAAATCTAGTTTGCGAAATGCAGCCCGGGCTGTTTTGTTCTTATCGGACCCCCCCTCCATCTCTCCTGTTACTGTGAACCCTGCGTCTGCAAATTTGCTCTGATCGCCCATTCAATTTATTTTAAAATTAATATTATTAATACGATTTTCTGTTATTTATGACACAATACGCTCTTAAGATAAAGTTCAGGTCTATTTGCTTACACTGTAACCGTCTATTTCTTAATAGGTGTAGTTAAAAAAATTTTTAAATAAAAGAAAAAATTAGTCGATAACTACATAGTTAATGTAATCTTGTAATCAAACTTACAATTTCTAAAATATTAAGTAATGAAGTTTTTAATACTTAAGGATTTGATATTTTTCTTATATAGATATTTTATTTTATTACTGGAATTTTTTATGTAAGCAATTTTGTATGTATTTTACGTTACTTAATCACTTTAATGTTTTATAAAACCCCTATAGGTGTAGCAGTTAGTATGTTACAGTTAAATGTTACCAGTTTGGTAATTTTTCATTCATATCCACGGGTATACAATGTTTATATTGCTGATGATAATGAATAGATTTAATTCAGTAAGCTGTTTTAAGCAGTTGCTTTCAGGGTTATAATTCTTAATTGCTTTGACATTATTGTTTCTCTGTTTACGACCTAGGCTAATGTTGTTTTGAGTTATAATTATTTTATTAGTTAAATTCTATTTCCTTGCTTAATAGAGTTGATCAATAATTTACATATAGTTTAGCCATTTTTTCATTACTACTTTTTTGTTGTAATCTGTTCAACAATTTTCAAGTAATTAATAAAAAATAAACTTTTGTGAAATGGATTTCTAAATGTGCAAACTTTCAGTTAGTAATGCCAAATAGTAACACCATTTTGGAATGCTGTAGATTAAATGTTTTGAATTTTAATATCCGATTGTATCTTGAATAGTAGTTAAGGCAGTGATAAATTTTGTAAATAATTTTTACATTTAAGCTAGATTATGTTTAACCATATTTTTTTATGTGTTATGCGAGTAGCCTTGTTCACATTGCTGCAGGCCTGCAGTTTTGATATCGAATTAATTGATGATTGTTTTGTTTAAATTTTAGATCTATATAAAGGTTTTAAAGTTTATAGTGATCGTGAGAGAGACCAAAACTAATTTTTAAGCTGTTTACCTTTTTTTTTTTGACTGTTTTTGCCACTTTTGAAAATAAGTTCATGCTGCTAATTTGTATATCTGCGAAAAATTCCTGATACTTGCAGAAACACAATCTTAGACTGAATTATTAATTATTGAGAGTTATATTGTATTAAATTGGATGGAAGTATTCAATTTAATTTTTCATATTGTTGAAAATTTTTACCTAAGACTTAAAAAAATTTTTTTTTAATTGTTTTGAACCGTCAGAATTTGTAATTGTATTTGTTTAATAGTACAATAACATTGTTTAACAGCAGTTGAATATCAGTTTACAGTGTTCAAATAATAAAAATCTGCGTTTTCTTAATCAACCTAATTCCTTAATCAACTGAATCTCATTGCTGAAAAAGTCTATTTGAAAAGTTCATAATATGATTGTTGGTAATAATGAAAATTATATGAATGACTGATAGATTAATGTACAAAAGGAGTTTTTTTATTTATGGTTACTTACTATGTAATGTAGTTGGACTAAAAAGGTCATATATTTTTGTTTGTAATAATAATTCATTACCATATTACTAACCTAAAGTAAAATTGCTGATCCCCAAAAATCATTCCAATTCTGTTTTTATTTTCCGAAATGAAAGAACAATTAAATTTTGTTTTATCATAAATTGTGTAAATTTAGCACATTTCAAAAGTGTTTCAAAAGAGACAATAAAAAACTGTGAATAGATGTTATAGAACACAGATCTGATGTGATTATAGTTGTGTTTAAATTTATAACATTATATGCTGGAAAGGATTTGCATTTAAATGTATACCATCAAAAGTAAAAAAAATTGTTTATAAAACCCATCAATAGCAACATTATTCAATATGATTTATATCCGGGTGTCGAATGGACATCTAAAGTTTTGCTAGTTTAGAATTGATAAGTTATTTTAGATTTTAATGAAGTTATTTAAATACATTGGACAGAAGTTGGTTAATGGAATGATCAGTTAAAAATTGACTAATGGAAAGGCTGGTATATAACTTTTGTATAGCTTATATCGGTTTGAAATATCTTCTAAACTATTTTAAGAACTATTTTCATTTTATTTTCATATTATAAAAATATTTTGTAAATATACTCGACCTTTAACTTGGGATGATGATTAAATTTAGTTTTAGTACAGTGATAGAGGATTGTGAAGTAAAACAGCTGTCATATAAAATAACTATGAATGATTTTTGTTTTCTGTACAAAATTAATAATTTATATAACAAAATAACAATATTTATATTATTTCTTGTAAAATGCAAAAGAAAATTTTATTGTATATAATAAAGATTGAACGTAAGCAGTAACTTTTCTTAGTTGTTTTTAATGGTAGCTTAATTATGCTATTGTTTAATATTTTTTAAATAATGTTTTGTTCTCACATTTGTCGATTTATAAAAAGGGCAAAGTTATATCCAGCAGATGAGATTTGTTATTGAGATCAGTTACCTTTTTGATTTATTGTAATATATGTACATATATGCGCACGCACATATGCATTGATATTGGATTGTATAAAAAAAAGAATAATGTAAAATAAAACTACTATTAGGTTGCCATATAAAAATAGGTTGATCCATTTTTCTTGGTGAAAAGTCATGTTAGTGTGTGCTACATATTCCCTCCCAAGGGCATTACTTATGGTTAATTGGGTCATTTTTAGATGTATTTTCACAAAAATGTAAATAAAAAAAAAGTATGTAAAGAATTTTATCGTCCTGTCTGTACCATATTCTAATACTAATTTTAGAATTCAACTGTCATGATCACTGATCATGCTATCTAGGATGATGAAAATAGACAGTGATATTTAATGCTTGAATTTGTCAGGCCTTTTTTTTTAATCCAATTTCAGTTTTTTTTAGAAGACAGAATTTTTATTTGTAACTGTATCTTATTGATTTCATAGTTAGACTTCATAGTAAGACTGCTGGTCTTATTGCAAAAAAAAAAAAAACCTGCACTAGAAGGTGAAAAAAAGCCAGGGAGAGTACAGAAATGATAGAAAATTTAAAATGAAATGGGAGCTATCAGGATCTTAAAAGTTTAGTTACGTTTGGAAAAGAGAAGAATGCAGACTAACATGGTGTGAAACATTGATTCTCGAACCTTTTTGTCCACCGTCCGCATTGATAATCAAAAATTTTTTCTAGTGCCCCCAAAATTTTTAAACTTACCATCTGTTAAAAATAATTATTGCAGTTGCTGTTTTTTAGATGTACTCTTAAAAACAGCCAATCATGAAGAAAATCTTTCCAATTTAAAAAAAATTTCTTCTGATTTTTTTTTTTTTTAATTTACGATTTTTTAGATCTGAAGTATACTGTCAAAAAATAGAGTAGTCAAGCTTTAGTTTTTTTTTCATTCGTGTCTAAGCCCCTTGGTTGCAAAATTAAAGTTATTTGATTACAATCATTTTTTATCCTAAAATGTAGGTGTCCCTTTAATTTTTTTGTACTAGTGTAGTAGATATTTAATTTTAGTTTGAAATATCAGGAAAACATAATTTTTTTTTTTAATCAGTTATCGCTTTCTAGATCGCCTGAACGCTCCTAGCTTTTTGTGGGGCTTCTACTGTCCCCTGAAGGTCTCCAGCGCCCAGTAGGGAGCGTTATCACCCACTTTGAGAACAAATGGTGTAAAGGATCTGTCAGAAGACAGATAATCATGTGAATGATGATGGTTGTCGACAGTAGAAAGCTAGAGAAGCTAACGTTAGAGACTTTAAAGTATGGTATCATATGGGAGTACTGAAAAATTAGTTGAGTTAAAGAAGAGAATGTAAAAAATGAAGAGGTCAGTTTGTCAGGTATTGAGGTACTGTAGAACTTGGTACTTGTAGGTGTATTTGGATTGAAGTGTCGAGGAAAAAACATTAAGAGAGACAGAAATTGAAATTTGTATAACAAATAATGGTATTTAGAATATAAGTAATAATTTGGTAATCTCAAAAAAGTTGTGTGAAAAATAGAAATTAATATTTTGAGCAAAGTATTGTGAGTTATTTATCATTGTATCGGTTGATATTAGATTACCTATTAATTTCAGGTAAAATGTATTAAAATGAAATTAGATTTCTGATGGAAGGTTTCCCTCTTGTGTTCAGTTTGTTTGTATATTAGGTGTAAGAAATATAAGTAGAAAAAATGTTTGGTCTGTAGTTTTTTGTCATCAACAGGATCAATCGATTTAGTTTACCCTAATAGGGTAGTTCAAACATCCTTTATCTGTTTGTTTCATTACTGCATTACGGCTGATAATGTTTGAGTCTCATTTTAATTAGGTTCTTCTGTTTTAACATAAGATCATGTAGCTGGCAGTGGATTATTTAAAAGATGTTATGGGCTGGCGGGCGTGCAGCTACTTCTATAGTACATCATATTAATTGTATTTTACATTTGGTTACATGTTAACAATCTTATTTGTTCTTTTATGTTTGAAATTTTTTCTAACATACAAAAAAATGTTTCTCAAAATATGCTTGACAGGCCTCTCTGGAAAAATGTTCTTCCTAGTGTTAGTTTTTCAGCTGATATATTTTACTTTAAATGATCCGATGAAGCCCTATTTTCTCTTGAAAATATCTTGTAAAATACTCTTTTCAGTTTTTTTATATTAAATAGATGTAAATTTTCATTTTGAGAAAAATGATTATTGATATTAAGAATGTGGAGTTATGTTACTATTCTAAAGCATAGTATCGCATAGTTAGCTATTAGTCTTGACATATTGCTCCCTTAATTAGTCTTGTAATAATTCCACCATTTAAATGTTTTTTACTATAATTGTTAGTTATTAGTCTTTGCATTGTTAGTTATAGTCTTTGCATTGGAAAATGATTACTGCATATGACTATGCTAAACTGGTGTGAAATAATGCTGAAAATATTTTTACCGGTAATCTGATGAACTTTATGACAATAAAATTATGCAACATTTACACAGAACAGTAATTTAGAATTGATTGTTAACGATTATTATATGTGTACTCAAATTAGCCATTATTTTGTTTTATTGTTAAATCTAGCATTTTAGTTCTACAAAACTTACCTTTTCTCAACTAGAAAGTTTTTTGCCATTTTCACTTTTAATTACATGTTATAAAAAAAGTAACAAGGATAAAAGTATCTTAAATAATAATTGTAAATAAATTAAATATGATTGTCATAAACTTAGAACAGCATTTATTTAAAACATTTCTTGTTATTTCACCATTGTTTGCTAGTTTTTGTTATCCTGCATGTGTATAGGATATGCGTAAGACCTGTAACTCTAAATGTCATCGTAACCTTTTTAACACATTTATAGAAAAAGGAAATAAGAGTATTATGAAAGTAAACGAACTGGGATATAATATGGTTTCTGATGTCAGGATTCTATTGATCCGTAAGTGTAAACTTGAATTGATTGTTAAAGTTATTGTGAAAATAATCTTTTGTAATCCATTGAAATTTAAGAAAATTGTTAGAAATCTCGATCAATGGTTTTAATTTTTAAAATACGTAATTATTTTTTCTTATCTTAGAACTTTGATTGTAATTTGTTACGGTTCATAAGTTACTGCCTTATAGAGTATTAGTTTTATTTGTCAGCAGAGCTACGAAAGTTTTAACTTTTGAACGGAATATGATGTTAACGACGGACTTCAACCAAAAATATTACTGTAAAGCTCATAACTTTATTAGAGATTGTAGATGAATTAAATCATAGTTGTTTTTTTTCACTGTAGCAGTTAAAGTTTGATAAAAAATTAATGTATATCTGTGAGTTTTTCATCTGACTTGTAAGCATCATTGAAAAAAAAAACCGGTTGGATGATGTAGATATGAATTTCCATAAAGGTTTAATATATTTAAATTCTAACCTTGATTTTTTTTTCTTGCGTGCTCGCAAGTTTATGGGATCGATGTTATAATAAATTGTGGAATGTTTATTTAAATTTTTTTTAAATAATCGATTTCTGTCTTGTTCGCTTTCACTACACAAATATGTTTGTTTTATTCAATTTTTAAAAAAGCAGAAATGATGTGATTCCAGTGAATTTTTCCAGAAGGTGTATAATAAATTGAAATTTATTAAAGAATTACTACGAAATTTTAAGTTTAGAAATAACGAAAATAAAATTGGAAGAGCTTATATTCAAAGATCGTGGATATTTATTTATAAATTAAATACAAATTATTATTCAATAAAAACGTATACTTTAACTTGGTCGACCTGGAGTAGATATTTTCTTTCCACTTTTTATTTTTAAATTAGATCTGATGTAAACTGGATTTTTGAATTTGAAATGTGGAATGTTGATATCAGACGAAAGGATTTTTAACGATTTCGGTAGTGCAAGTTATGATTAAAGTACGTTATACGGCGTTCCTTTCCCCAGTAACCAAGTTTCTGTAATAAAGTAATGCCATAAGGTCAACAGGTTGTATTCTGTCGTATCACCCTAACATCGCGCTGCTCCTCCACTGAAGTGTACTACATGTAGAATGAGCCGTTCTGTACCTAACGATCGCTCAGTTGTTAATAAAAACTTTTAGCCTTTGTACGAAACAGATAGTATCTGTCTAGTTCAATCTAGATTGTCGTAACCCTTCCATTTAATTTTGATTTAAATTACCATGTTTTGAGAGCGTACTTATTTGTGCAGTAATTTTAAGCGAACTTAAATTTTTCATTGAAGAAACTGGGAAATCGGTTTTATAAACTTCTGAAAATTTATTAAACCTTAGGAGTTTTGTTTCATGAAGCGTTACAGAAATTTAATTTTTCCAATCGAAAATTCTCTACATGAAAACAGATGTTTTTTTTTTCAAAAACAAAAAAAAAAGATGAAATTTTAATACTTTAAATAAATAATTTTGGAAGAAAGTATTGACGAAGAACATTTTAAATACGGGATTATATTTTCTCAACTCTTGTCAAAAGCCTTGCTGACCTCGATTAGGGATTATTACGAATAACATCAGTCCAGTTCAAAATTTATTTATACGTTTTCCTAAAATTGTAACACTTCACTTAGTTTACATGTGCTCTTTCCGTACGGTTTCGGAAAACCTGCATCAAGCTAATTTCTGATTCTTATTAAACATTGATACCATAATTAGACGACAAAAAAACCCGTAATAGACGAGTAAATCTGTTCCCTCGGTTTTTCCAATAGGATAATAGCGTTTGATTTGTATGTTATCCGTAATTTGGAAACGATAATGTAGTAGGGTTCCATCGATATTCATGAAGTAGGCGTTAAGAATCCTCTCGATCGTGGGTGGGAATGACGCTGGGTGTATGAGATTTGAACAGAACAATGTAGCGAATAGCAGATGCAGTGTTTTTCGATAAACAAATTTTTTGAAACTTTACCGAAAGTTACGGGTGAAAAGTGATTATAGGAGTTCAAAATTTGTGTCATTACAGGCAAATATGATCATGAATATTAAAAATAAAATAAATTTACTAGTGTGATAAATATGAAAATTAATTATAAATTAAATTGAACGGTTGAAAATTGTCTGATGAAATGGTATACTTTGAAATAAGCAAAAGTTAAAAGACCCCTTTTATTAACTTATAAATTAAGATTTTAATATCGACGTTTTAATAGCGACGTTGGTACATTAAAAAAGTTTTAAAAATAAATATTGTTAATTTCTGCTAAGTCGCTGTATACTTGGTCCAGCCAATGTACGTGCTTGTGAGTCATGAGCAGACTGCGTTCTACTACTCGGCCTGAAAACATCAACTACGCTTATCAAATCGCACAAATAATACACGAACAATTTGCGAAAAACAATGAGTAATTATAAAATAACGTGACCGCGGTAAAACTCTATCCGAATACTTTCACTGAACACTGTATAAATTGGGCTTAAGTTCATATTTTTATACATTTATTGTGTACTACGAACGACGGATCTTAAATGTAATCGTTACGAAAGACATAATTTCTACTGCATGTATCAATTTTTATAGGCCTATACATAATACCAATCGGAGCATTAGTCATCGGTTAAGGAATTGTTATTGTTTACCGGATTGAGTCATTGAGCATTTTTATACGTGTAGTCAATTCAAGTGGAAAAAATTGAACACAACAACATAAATGTATTGTTTGGCCGCCCGTATTGTTTTTGTTCGAAAAAATCTTGCCATCAGGAATCTTATAGTATTAAGTGTAAATGAGAGTAAGGAAAAATTCAAGGTCATCCATCGCCACCGGATGAAGTGCTGTTTGTGTGAACTCCCCGTGCAAGGCTAGAACGCCTTGCTAGACGAAGCAAGGCGAGCACATCGCGGGAGACTCGCGCAGACTTTTCAAAAACCGTGTAAAAAGCCTGCGCGGTAGTCTGCAAGTCGTGCAGTCTTTACAATCGGTTTTGCTTTAATAGACTGATTTAAAAAAAAAATTATTTACTTATTTCTTGGCTTTATTTACATTCATTTTCACAGAACTAAATTTTTTTACTAGTTTTGTTAAATCTTCCGCATTTATTACAAATTTATCAGAGCTACTGTAATACAAACCTAAATAAAAAAACCTATTTTTCGACACGGAAATTTTATTTTTTTACGTACGATATTTTGAAACCTGCTGGTGTTACAGTTCTGAAACCTGTTTTATCCTGTATCCTAACTGAAATTACATAAGAAACCACCAAACTTTACTCCTTAATTTGGGACCCAAAAATTACAGAAGGGATTCTTTTTATTAAAATATCCGAAATCTGGGCGAAATATTTTGCTAGTCGTAACTCGAAAATAAAGCATTTCCAGACCTATGTTTATATGAACCTCTTTTCATTATTTTCAGTAGTAGAACATGCCCTGAAAATTTTTTTCTTCATGGGATACCTCTATGTATATATATATAGCCGATTTCAATTGCACGGCATTTTCCAGGGAGATGGTTCTATATCCAAAATATCCAAAAATAAGAAAAAAAGATAATATAAACATGGGTTAGAAGACGATTCGTTAGCGAGTTTCGGCTCGCAAAATATTTAGCCATGCTTTCTGCTCCCTCTGTAAAATTAAACTGTACTAAAATTCTTGGGATACAAAACGAGGGATTAATTTGGTGCTTCCTTAAGATTTTTGATTTAAGAACCTCAATAAAAGTAGTCCCAGACCTCTGTCTCGTTTAGATTTTAAGAGAAACAGGATAAAATTCGAAAATATAGCTTTTTAGGTTCGGAATAAAATAAGTTTATTAATTTATCAATAACAAACAAGTATTTCTAGTTAAATTGATAGAGAATTTAATTCTTAGAAAATCTATGTCAATAATTCTTATAAAATTAAACAAGTTTGAGAAGTTGAACCTTAGTTGGAAACAAACAACACTCTCAACGTGGATCGGAAAAGTAGTTTCTGATCCACTGTTTTGCTTCAAAAATTTATATACAAATGCTAAAAATTATAAAAATAAATTTAAAGTACATCTTTCAAAAACATATTAATTTTTTTTCATAGGTGACAATAACAGCTATCGACAATTAAGTTTAGTGTAGCATTTGAGTATTCATACTCAAATTTCATTTGAGTATGCATTTGGTGTATGTAATCTTATTGTTCGGTCATTCATTCACAACGGTTGATACCACAAACTTGTTTTTATTTGAAGAGTTGAAGGACTTGTTAATTTACGGCAAAATAAAAATAGATTAGTAGGTGCTATGTGTGAAATACTGGGAAAATTATCCAGATCGAAGAGTACCGGACCGTTACACACTTTTGAGGTTTTGGAGAGGTGAGTTCGAGGAACTTACCTCGCAACTATTAGCTTAACAACTATACTTAACTATTAGCTCACAACTATAGCTTAAATCACAACTATTCGATGCTGATCGTGAACATTTTGTAAAAAAAATGCTAACGCTGAAGAAGCAATGTCGATTGCGGCACAATTATTTTCTACCTCAAGCACCAGAATGTTTCACGTTGCTTTCAAGTTTCGCAGTCAAGTGTGTGTTAAACGTAACGGGAGCAACAATTATACCGTCACATACAACTCGTACAAGAGTTATTACTGATTTTGATAAGCGAATGAAATTGTACGGTTAATTAGAAAATTACAACATCATTCCCATTTTCTAAGTAATATTATCATTACTGATGAATCGTGTTTTACAAGAAATGTTATTGTAGATTATCGAACACTCGTACTTGGGCAGAAGAAAATCCCTATGAGACGGTTACAAGATATTTACAACGGACTTTTTCGTTTACTGTGCGGTGTGATTTTGGTGATAATCTCATAGGCCCGTTTTTCTTACCTCTGAGACTCAATGGAGAGCGGTATTGCAAACAAATGTGATGGAACTCTTGGAAGATATTCCACTCGCAGATAAAGTGCAGATGTGGTTTTTCAATAATGGCGCACCTGCTCACTACTGTCACTATGTGATGTATCATTTAAATAATACATTTAGATAGTAATGCATTGCAAAATAGGACCAGAAAAATAGCCACTGTGATTTCCCGATCTCACGCCATCGGATGTTTTCCTTTGAGGTTGAATAAAATCTGTCTATTCCGGTCGTACTGGCATACAAGAAGTATTGAGACAAGTGTAATAAAAACGCTGGAGTTACTATTAGGAATAATAATGATGTTCTTATACTTGCTCGGCTAGCATAATTATTCGCTGAGCTGAACTAACTATGCTTTGAACAGAATGGCGGCCACATTTAGCAACTCCTTTGAAGAAATCTTTTAGAGCTTTATCAAATAACTCTTTTTTTATTTAATAATTTAATCGTTTAAATTGCTCATCTTCACTGATTCTCTTATCACGGTGATCTTTCACTTTAGGCTGCTCATCCTCTATAAGATGAGCAGCCATTATGTAGCGACTACAGCTGACATCGATTAGTGCGATGATGATTCGTACTTCACAGCCCACCCAGGTGGTCTAGTGGTTAACGCGACATCGCAAATCAGCTGATTTCGAAGTCAAAAGTTCTAAGGTTCAAATCCTAGTAAAGGTAGTTACTTCTATACGGATTTACTAGACCTATAATTCATTCGCATTCATACATATCATTCTCATTGATCCTCTGAAGTAATACCTTATGGTAGTTCTGGAGGCTAAACAGAAAGAGAGAGAGCGGTCGTACTTCACAGGCTAACTCGTTCGACTGTAAGTCGCAGCGGCCGCTCTGGAGGTTACGTCGCCCCGGACGAAAAGACAAATTGCCACTCCTTAAGATTGTACATATATTTTTAAAAATAAAGGTACATATTTTTTAATAAGAATCAAATCATTTTATTTAAATTTTAATAAATGCTTATATTTAGAAAGAAAAGTACAACATTACGTAACATTGATAGTCAAGCAGTACAAAACAGTAGAGTTTAATTAAGAAATAACTGTACCTAGGTACAAATTGTCAACCGTAAAATTATTTTACATTTTTAATGCTATTAAAAATTTGTATTATTGCACTGTCAAAATGCTATTATTTTGAAAATAAAACAAGGTAACATCAACTACGCTAACATTACAAAAAATTTTTTTTCTTACTTTCAGATCTGCAAACTTTATTATTTCATCTTTTAAATTTACATGATCAGCTTTTAAATTTACTTACTCAATTGCCAATATTGCTAAACCATGAAGACGTTTTGTGTACTAGTGAAACGTAAAAAGTTCTTAATTAATTTTAACTTAGAGAAATTCCTTTCGCCAATTGCTGCAGTTATTGGTATTGTTAGCAATATTCTTAAAGCAATAGTAAGGTTTGAGGTAACATTTAATTTTGTAATTAAGCTCAGTACTTTGCTGAAGCTTTCTTTTTATCCCAAAAGCGCAGATACTGCTGAAATTTACTCTGCTAATTCTGCCCCATTTCTGTCAACAGAATCACCATCAGTTAAAATACATTCTGAATTACAGTGTTTCAGTAGCATCTCTTTGGAAATGTGTTTAATCGTATATATTATATAAGAATTGAAAATAATTACTACGATTAATAAGTTGTTGAAATCTAGCATTTAGTGCTTGATCGTTGTAAAATAAAAAAAACCCTATTTTATATTTTTCTTTTGGATCTTTGACGGGTTCATGTCGTGCTTCGTATGAAAAGTTATTTCTTCTTCTAACGCACTGTCATGTTATTGTTGATCCAAAAGATCAACAATAACATCAATTTACATCAATTTCGGTAGCAAGTTCTTTTGCATCAGTAATAGTTTCAGCGAAGGACCGAATCCGATCAAAGATTCTTAACTAATGAACACAAAATCTCAAGTTGTTTGATACAATTTTAAAACCCGAAGCCTCGTCTCTTATTAAATTATCAATTTCTTGGTTTTCGTAAATGCTTAGCAAGGCATCGTATACATCTCTCAAATGGAATTTCAAAGGCTTTAAGGCCTCTGTCTTACTCTCCCATCTAATGTGACCCAATGGTTTCAAAGTTAAACCTTGGTCATATGTGTAATGAAACCCCTCTTTTATAATTCTCTTTGATCTGTATAGCCTCCGGAACTATCTTAAGGTATTATTTCAGAGGATGAATGAGGATGATGTGTATGAATGTGAATGAAGTGTAGTCTTGTACAATCTCAGGT